>JACCPG010009219.1:0-29746 GCA_016069955.1 Drepana arcuata
GGTCGACAACGCGTCCGATACAATACGTCACTCTAATTGGACATTGTGTTCGGAGTCGGACGTTGTTATGAGGTCATAAAAATATTAAGGCTGAGAGTGAATCTTACGTTAAGTAAAATTGTAAACAACACAGAACAGTGTAACATTTACCACAATACCTACACGATGAAAACTGTTTAAATGTACTAGTGATTTAGAAAAGGTGCGTAAAAACTTAAGTACATATACAAAAACACTGTCTAATACAGAAACGATTTGTTAGTTTTGTAACAACCGATGGATGAACATTGGGTTAAGGGAAACCACTTAAGTAAGTAAAATGATATTGTGTACGAATCGAGTAAAATAGAACGTACCCCTGTCAAATAGGGTAATAAAATTATAGATAAAGGGTTGCCGACAAGGGAAGAGTAGATGCCGCAAGGAATCGAAATCCGCTCACAGAAACTAGATCCGAATGCTGGCAGGTATGTAGGTAAACAATCAACTCTAACATCCAACTATGTATTTGCGGGAATTAACAATTACAACAATTACAATTGCGGGAATAAACCTATAAGACACGTTGGATAATTATAATATTATGTACTTACTTACTAGGTAAGTACATAATTTATTTAGTTTAATTCTTATACGAAAAGCATTGAGCTAGTCCGTCCGATTAATTCCGCATGATAGGTATCTTTCAAAGCTCTTTCACAGTTAACACATATATATAATATAATTACGGCAACGCTATCTATGCACACGCCTATTAAATTAAGCGAAAATACTTTACCATGAACAGTGGCTATGATATTGTTCGAAAGCTTACACTTTGATATCAGTTACGTCAATTAATATATCTTTACCGCGCGAGAAAAACCTATTCTTGAGTAAATACAGTTAATGAGTTGGGCTAGCGCAGTGTTGAATATCCCGCTGCTAAATTGAATTATCAGCGTACACACAGGCAGCAGAACGAGGACATTCAAGCAGCTGGGTGGGTGAAACATGGGTGAACACCATGGTGATATTGAAGTTAATACCAAATAGCGATTATATCAAGCCGTACACAATTATACACGTTTACGATACATAAAGAATGCATATGTGTAATGTTTAGAGCAGGATTCCTTTTATATATTATAAGCGAATCATACTTAATCTTATTTATTTATGTGAAATATTCTCCTGACCGTGTGCGTGGTCGGTAGTTATATCAAAATAATTACCTAATACATAAATGGCTGGCAATAAGAAAAAGGTTGACACAATTAAAGATTGTATAAATAGCGTCAAGTTAGCGGTAAAATTTTGTGAGCCTGTGGTATGCGGTAGGTACAAACTGTATTACAAGGCAATAGTTAGTAACTTGACAAGGCTAACAATAAAAAACTACGAATGGATTAGACTGGGCGGATACAATTGAGGAAGTAGGAAGCCGCAGTAGAGTAGGTAGCAATCATCTATGTACAATACCATACAATTAACATAATACCAAGTTGTGGTTCGTCGTTAAGTTATTTATTGTGCAACATTTAACGTAAACAATACACTTTTTTTCCAGGATATTTTATTATATTTCCAATAAAGTTAATTGTTCTGTTGTGTCAGTTATAAAAAATTTATCAACAATGATCACGTCGCCATTTATAAGGCATCACTCAAGGCATAGGCAGAAGTTCCCCGCGCGATCATTGCTAGCGCCGCCCTAGGCGACTCTGTAGCACAAAGCCTGCCCCTTTAAACTATTAAAATAAAAATAACCACTCTTAAGCCATCTGCCTAGATGGTCAACCTACAACGCTTTAAGCGGAGGTCCGTACCCCAGAAGTTTGCTTAGCATATATCTATGAACCTTAAAACCTTATATCTAGTAAGTGCCTTGCCACGTTTGTTCAGTTAAGTAGCAAAAGTTGATGATGAAAAAAGACATGAAAAAAAATCATAAGTAGAGTAGAGAAATGATGAGGCAGCTAGCCGCTCTGATTCGTTCATCGCAAAGTTCTATTTTCTTAAATGAGTATATAATTGAGAGACCTCGCCGGCAGCGCTGAAATGGTACCCATGCGTGCCGTACCGTAAGCAATTTATAATAACGTCTAACTTATCCTAAAGTAAGCACACTACGAAAGTTTTAAACCTTTACCAACCAGATACAAATAATAATAATATATCACGCCTTCCCACGAGGGTCCCCGAAGGGGTAGGCAGAGGTGTAACGGTAGTACACACACACACATTCCGCCTGAGATACATTTTAGGTGCCAATGTGACGGATGGCGAGTCCAATGCCGTTACCCCAGCACGACTATGCCTTTGAATTGCTTCTCAGACGTATGCAGGTTTCCTCTCAATAGTTAATAAAATTTGACTGTCTGTGAATTGTCTGTTGTGTCTTGAGATATTATTACAAGAAAGAAATTTATATGTACAAAATGTCCTATTTGATATTTCATTGTTATACGCCTTACAGAGCTCTCTGGCGTCACCTATTTTTTTTTTATATATACCATATGGGTGGCAAACAAGCATGGGGTCCGCCTGATGGTAAGCGGTTACCGCCGCCTATGGACGCCTGCAACACCAGGGGTATCACTCGCGCGTTGCCGACCCTGCAGGAATCTTTTCACACCCTTCTTGAAGAACTCCATGCTGTACTCTCCAGGGAAAACCTCAACGGGGAGCTCATTCCACAGCCTGAGCGTTCGCGGAAGAAAACTTCTTTGGAAGCGCACAGTGCCAGACCTTTGTGGTTCCAAGGTATGGGGATGAATTCCCCGTCGATGGCGAGAGGTGCGGTGTTAGAAGGTGGAAGTGGGCATCATGTCGAACAATTCTGCTGAACACTCCCCGTTATACAAGCGGTAGAACACACACAGGGAGGCAAAGTCTCTCCTCACACTTAGTGATTACAAGCCGCTTGTGAGCATGGGATCATCGACAATTCTAGCGGGGCGTTCTTGAACCGCGTCAAAAGGCCCTAGCTGGTATCCAGGGGCTCCAGCCCACAGGTGGCAGCAGTACTCCATATGTGGCCGAACTTGCGACTTATAAAATTGCAGTCTTTGTTGCGATGTGAAGTACTGCTTAGCTCTGTTGAGCACACCGAGCTTCTTGGACGCCAGCTTAGCCTTGTCCTCTAAATGACCACGGAACTGAACGTCGCTACAAATATCGACCCCAAGGATCCTAATGCTCTCCGAGATGTTGACTCCCCTGGGAGTGTTCTGGAATTGTGGAGCCACAGCGAACGGAGTTTTTTTTTATTTATCATAATTATTTCATGTATGCACGCCAGTTTGTATGATATTCTCATCTATGATGGTTCATTGATCAGGTATTAAGGAACGCGATTTTCTTTTCGCAGGATCAAACGCATTCGTATATAATCGGTGATATTTCGGAGAGAAAATCACAATCAAATTATCTGCTAAGCGCTTGTTACTACTATTATACAAAATAAAGTAAAATGAAAACTTGTGGTAAGTCCATAACGAGAAAATGTGCTCAGTAAACAAGATTAAATTGTATCCAATAAACAGAGCCGTTACAGAAGGACACATTGCGTGCTTACTCTGATTGCAAATAATCAAGTGCAATGACTATGCTAAATCGATAGAATCGTACAGTTGGCAAAGGCATCTTAATTGCAGTATCATTCGACTTATTCTTATCCCATGTTATCAGCTTCAGTCTCGGTATTCAGTCATCCCATTTCTAGTTTTTTTCATTTTGTCATACGACAGATTTTGTATTCGTATAATAAACTTGTATTCGTACGAATTAATTACAAGTTACAGTCACAGGAGTTATGTTAAATAATACTGGCTGGCTTTCAAAGAACCGAAAATTTTAGTTTCTTTATTTTCCTTATCCTTAGACCTCAAGTATTTTCTTGTATTGGGGTGCCACAGATACCACAAATAATAGAACGCGAAAGTTTGGATATTTGTGACGCAATTCCACGCCAAGAGCCAACCGTTCACGATTACAGAATAAATTTGGATCGGAGGTATAGATAGTGCCATCCACGATGACGCGTTCCACCATCTTCTTGTCGAGGGTGTCGCGGGATGCGGGGTGCACTCATAGGTAAGCAGTGTGTACCTACCGATACTACTCAGCCGTTAAACTATAGGGAAGAATAGTGGGGCGCGTCTTCATGGATGTCAATATCTTTAGCATCTAAAATGGATTACCTAATACTTTTTCGGGTTTTTATCTAGAATATATTTCGGGATAAAAATCCATCTCATTAGGCACTGTTGCCATTTAACCACCAGGAAAACATTTATACACATAAAAGGATTACTTAAAAGTTATTACGTCTTTTTTAGCAGTTTTACTTAATACTTCGATATAATGCGCAAGTGAAAAGATGCCATGTAGGGATTAGCCTGCCACGATAAATTAAATCTGTCGTCGGAAACCTCATGTAAGCTTCACATTCACGATGAATATATTGACATCAAATGAGCCTTTAATTTAAACAGCATATTTGTTGTGCGTAAACAAATAAAATCGGTAATGAAACTTTATTGATTTCAATTAGAGATTGAACGTACAAGCTAACATGTACTACGGGACAGGACGATATTTTCAGAGAGTTCCTACTAGTATACCTACCTAGATTTTTCCAAAATATTAACATAATAGTGTAGGTTTCTGCTTACTATGAAGTTATTTCTTTGTCATAGAGCGTGAGAATGATGCTACAGACAACATATTATATATCCTCACGCCTTCCCATAAGGGTCCGCGAAGGGGTAGGCAAGGGTAGGGTGGATAAGATATATTTTAAGTGCTAACGTGACAGACGGCGAGTCCGTCGCCGTTACGCAAGCACGACTATATAAACTTGCAATCTTTGTATTGGCAAGCCAACTACTCGAACCACTCTCGTTATTTGTCATTTTGGTAAATGTTAGTATACGTGTCATAATGTAACTTGCCTACGGTCGCCGCGTTATCGCACCTGTCCTGTACGTGACACTATGCGCCTGAGTTGACGGATTAACACGCAATGCGCATACTGATGCAAGTGATCGCTTCAAGGCTTTGCTGTTAATAAGGACCCATCCGCTGCCATATCTAGGGGTTCCTCTTTTTTAATAGTGCTAAACGTCCGGTTTTTACTTATAAAACATTCCATACATCCCTGTTCGCAAGCATTATTCATTCATTCCACTGTGTTTATAAACATTAGGGAACAATGACTTTCAATTGGACACGTTAAGTATTGGTGAATCAAACATAATACCTACTTCATTAATCAATCATTATAAATTAGGTGCTTAGATACTTTATTGGGTAATTGAAGTTCTTGAATTTTAATGAAGTTACTGACTCATATTTTTGTAACTATTATAATTACGTAAGTAATAAACTTTAGGAAGATTATAAATAAATTTTTAGATATAAAACATAATAGGTATATATTACCTATATAAATTGTTGAATATAGTAAGAGTACTCTAAGCCAACAAGCATGTATGAAGAGACTGATGAATGTAAATGAGGTATGTAAGTATAGAGAGAAATGGCACTCTATTCTCCAACTACCGTGTATGTTAAATCCTCACCTCCTCCCCACAAGGGTCCCCGAAGGGGTAGGCAGGGGTGTATAGGTAATGTTGTATAGTAAATATAATAATATGTTAACAAATATGGAAGGCAATTTAAAGGTGTTTCACCCCAAATATATTTTGGTTCCATATACAAATGTGACAAACGGCAAATACATATATCAGCATTTCTCAAGCACAAGAAGTGAAAGTATATTTCACAATTATTGAATTTTTTATGAAAAATATGCAGCTAGGTGATCCACTCAGTATTTTTCTTCATCTTAAACTTAATAATATATAAAGAGCCTGGAGAAACACCTATCACATGTTATCATACTTACTTATACCTATTTAACAAAACTTTTCTGAAAGCCATATGTTAAAATATATAGTTAATGATAGAAACTTACCATTTCGAGATACATCTAGTTCAACTAAATTTTCAAAGTTTTGAATATCAGGTGGAAGTTTATGAATTTCATTATCACTTAGTCCTAATCTTCTAAGCCGGTGTAGTCTGAAGAAATTCTGTAACAAGGATTAATTCAAAATTCAAATCACAATTCAAAACTTATAATACAAGTGATACAGCAGCTTGGTAAGTCTAGAGAGAAATGGCCATTCATACTATATTGACCTCAATCATCATCTTTGATGAAATTGAAATTAAAAAAAAAAAAAATTTATGGTGTGATGATAAACATACATATACAATAAGAGCATTATTATCTTATACATATAAAATATGTATAAGCTGTTTTAAGCATAACATTGACTTACTTGTTTACACATAACTATGTCATGATAATACAAAAAAAAAATTACCATTAGAAATCATTATTATTATAAACCATTAAATTTACTGTTGCAAAAAAAAATGATACAATTTATAATTTCATTAAAAGTGACTAATTTGTCATGGAAAGTAAGTAATGGTAATCTACACCAGGTTGACAAAATACTGTTTATGTTGCTTTTGCAACGTAACTGTGAAACTCGTTTATCAGTAAATGTTTGTAAATAAAACTACTAAACATGTTTAGCACATACAAGTAGAATTCTTTGGGAATTATTTTTTACAGCATGTATTTCCAAAATATGGATAAAAACAGATAATGAAAAACGCAAATATCAGTAAGCAAGACGCTTCCATGTTATTAGCACTGTATTTACCGCTATTCACTGATAAGGTAAACGCCCACGATCCATATTATAATCCCGTAATTTAGGTTACACTTTAATTACCTTCGGTAAATCTCGTATATGGTTAGCATCCAAAAAAAGTTCTTCCAAACTCCTGGAATATCGTAAAATGTCTTCAGGTACTGTTGGCAACGAGCAATGCCGCTTGTCTACACATTCCACTTGGCGATTACATTTGAACAAAGGTATACATCGAAACATGATGGACACTACACTTCATACAAATTGTAACTGAATATATCACTACAACGATACATATTTGAGCACTTTGCAGATATTAACACTATTTCAGCATTGTAAAATTGATAACGAAATCTAAATATTTCTTAAACTTGTCCCGCACCTCATCACCTCACCCGAGAAAGCGAAGCCACAAACTGTCATCCAATGTTGCTATTAGTGAAAAGTACCTAAGAATTTCAGATGTCGACACAGATACATAATGTTAATTAATGTTGATCGTATTACTATTACTGAAGAAGTCTAGCTTTTTATTCCTGTTTCTTATAATTTATGGAGAATCATATTTATCACTTTTAATGACTTATCAAGTTCATTAAAAGGGTATAACAAATTATTTTAGAGTTTATTAAATCTGGGTCATTCATTACGGTAATGTTCGATTCAGTATCACAATATCTATCAATAAACAAAAATGTACTCAGAAAAACTGATTAGATTAGTTGATTCATGTATATAATTGAATAGCTAGATAAACATAATTCATTAAATCAGAATATTTTATTAATCTGTGTGTTGAACAGAAGTGTCATCTATCTATTTAGTTTGTGGTATGGTATAGATTACAGAAGACTATTTAATTCAAACTACAGTACTTAAAATCTTCGTTAGTCTGTGTCAATCAAATTCACAGTTCACACTTCTCAGACTCTGTGAAGTGTGAAATTTACTGATTTATTTTTGATTTGAAAAGTGCGAAATACATAAATTACATTTGATTTTAAGCAAGTTAATTGGTTCGTATATTATTTTTACCATGACGTCAAATTTAAACTTAGGCTTCATAGGAGGTGGTAATATGTCTACTGCAATATTTAAAGGGATATTGAAAAATGGTACGTACTTATGTTTACTTATATTAAAAGAAAGCCAGTAATATTATTTGTAATCTGAATAATTTTATTTATTTAAGGAAGTATATTTCGAAAAGAAATCAGTTATAATGGCATTTCTTAGAACTTAATCAATAAATGTAATTGGACTTATCCCTAAAGTTGTGAACTGTTTAGGTTGAAAAAGGGTTTAGTTATTTATAATAAGTTGTGAATACATAGGTCTATAAATGTAAAGTTTTAAGCTAATCTGTATTTCAAACATAATTAATAACTCCTCACTCCTATAGAAACAAGCTAAAATTTGTATTGATTGGTTGTTACTATCCTACAGAATTGGCAGCTCCTAAGAAATTACTTTTAGAGTACACTCTAGGAGAACTCTTATTAAGATATTTAAATATTCCTTAACAGCAGCTCTTGTTTAATACACCCTCTCATGTATTTATATGCCTTTATTGGCTCTAACTAGGTATATATGAGAGCTACAGTGGCTGTGTGGCTTAAGTAGTCATAGGCAAGATTGAGTTTTCAGGTTCAATTCTTGGCAGAAAGAGAAAAATTATACAGAAACCTGCTTACACTAGTAAAAATATGTGTAATCTAGCAAATAATATTGAAAATACATTTGTTCAAAATTGACAACCTTGAAAATCTATTGATGTATACAATTGTTAAGCTGACCTTGTAACTTATTCTATTGTAGTAATTTGTCAGCTTTTATATAATTCGTTGGTTGCAGTAAAAATTGTCAGAAATAATGATACAATATTTTGAACTTCTTGTAATGGTATTAGGATTGACACTGCGGGGGAGCTCCATATTGCAGAACTATATGTAAATAACCAATTTGTGCCTTGTTTGGAATGCAACTTGAGATTTTATGTATTGCACATATATATATCCTCATGTCTTCCTACAAGGCTCCCCGAAAGGGTAGGCTTAGGTGTATATGTAGTAATTATACACCCACTCCACTTTACTTTTTAGAGTTAGTTTAAACTCAATCAACCTTGTAAATTTACACAATACAATTTATACCTTCTTCAGTCAGCACTTCTAACAATAATACATAGTAATAAAATGGTTATCTTCATTTTTACAGTCATTCTATCTAATCATTATTTTAGCAGGGGAAGTTAGATTTTTTGTTAAGCTTTCATGTCCTAACTACTCATCCAGTCCTTAAATTATACATGCTTTACATCAGGGATACAGGCCATCTGCATATTCTATGATTGGTATTTTATTGCGGGTAACCCCATGGAATAGAGCTAGGATGCAATAATTATGTACCTATTATTGAATCATGAACTGGGAACTGGCATTTATCTCTGTCTACCTTATGTGAGATGTGGCAAGATGATACAACCGAATGTCAGTCACAAATGGCTTATTGTTCTTTATAGATGCACATCCTCCATCAAAAATATGGGTCTCTGGCCCACGCCTACACAGTTTGAAATATTGGGCTGATATGGGAGCGAACACTACTACGAAAAATGGTGAAGTATTTGCTGGGTGTGATATTGTATTTTTGGGGGTGAAGCCAGGAATTCTGGTGGAGGCAGTGAATGAGACTCAATTGAGCATTCCACTAACCATGCAGCAAAATCCAAATAAACGTGTGTTGTTCGTGTCAATGTTGGCTGGCAAAAGTATTTGTGAATTACATGAGGTTTGTCCTTTCCTGTGATTTGTCCCTATTTTAATATGTTCAATTAGGCTACTAACCACACTTTTATCTGTTGGTGGTTTTGTACATCTGTAGATAAGATATGTTATCTATGCATATATATATATATATAGTACCTGGATGACCGAGCTTAGCTCGGTAAATATAATATAAAATATTATTAACTTTTTTACAGTTGTGGTTGTCACTAATGTATCATGGTATACTTCACCTAACATAAAATAGAGCCGTGGTGGCCGAGTGGTTCGAGCAGTTGCCTGCGACGCAAAGGTCGCAAGTTCGAATCCCGACTGTACCAATGAGTTTTTCTGAACTTAAGTACAGTGATTAGTCACACCACGAGCTTTACGGTGAAGGAAAACATCGAGAGGAAACCTGCATACGTCTGAGAAGAAATTCAAAGGCGTATGTATAGTCGTGCTTGAGTAACGGCGATGGACTCGCCATCTGTCACGTTGGCACCTTAATATACCTCTGGCGGAAAGTGGGTGTGTGGGTATTACCTATACACCTCTGCCTACCCCTTCGGGGACCCTTGTGGGAAGGCGTGAGGATATATTATATTATATTACTTCACCTAACATTTAGTGTTTATTTCATGTTAAGAAACGAAAAAGTTATGCCAATTTAAATAATCATCTCTCTAAACATATAATAAAAATGTAACGGATCCCTGTCTGTGCATGGAAGATGTATAAGAAAATTATGATTGGGATAATGATAAAATTATCCCCTTCGGGGACCCTTGTGGGAAGGCGTGAGGATATATTATTATTATATTATATGATTGGGACCTTTATCAACGCAAACAGAACCCAAAACACTGATTGTTAGAATTTTTGTCTGTTTGTCTGTGCGTATGTGCTTGCTAAACCTCAGAAACGGATTATAGATATGGTTTGTAAAACTGTAACGGAATACCATCTGAACATGGTAGATAAATGTGAAAAAAATATGATTGGGACTTTGGGACCTTTATCAACGCAAACACACGATGAGCCGTATGCTGCCGCAAATCTTGTAGACATCGCTCCTGTTGTTCGTCATTTTCAGTAGCTACACGTTGTGCCGTACGCTGCCGCAAATCTTGTAGACATCGCTCCTGTTGTTCGTAATTTTCAATAGCTACACGTTGTGTCGCACGCTGCCACAAATCTTGTAGACATCGCTCCTGTTGCTCGTCATTTTCGATAGCTTCACGTTGTGTCGCACGCTGCCACAAATCTTGTAGACATCGCTCCTGTTGTTCGTCATTTTTAGTAGCTACACTTTGTGACGCACGCTGCCACAAATCTTGTAGACATCGCTCCTGTTGTTCGTCATTTTTAGTAGCTACACTTTGTGACGCACGCTGCCACAAATCTTGTAGACATCGCTCCTGTTTAGTAGTTACACGTTGTGCTGCATGTTGCCGGAAATCTTACAGCCGTCGCTCTTGTTGTTCGTTATTTTCAGTAGCTACACGTTGTGCTGCTTGCTGCCCGCAAATCTTGTAGAAATCGCTTCTGTTGTTCGTAATTTTCAGTATCTACACGTTGTGCCGCACGCTGCCGCAAATCTTGTAGACATCGTTCCCGCTGTTCGTAATTTTCAGAAGCTACACGTTGTGCTGCACGCTGCCGGAAATCATACAGACGTTACTCTCGATGTTCGTAATTTTCAAGAGCTACACGTTGTGCTGCACGCTGCCGCAAACCTTGTAGACATCGCTCCTGTTGTTCGTAATTTTCAGTAGCTACACGTTGTGCCGCACGCTGCCGCAAATCTTGTAGACGTCGTTCCCGCTGTTCATCATTTTCAGTAGCTACACGTTGTGCTGCTCGCTGCCGCAAATCTGGTAGACGTCGTTCCCGTTGTTTGTAATGTTCAGTAGCTACACGTTGTGCTGCTCGCTGCCGTAAATCTTGTAGACGTCGTTCCCGTTGTTCGTAATGTTCAGTAGCTACACGTTGTGCTGCTCGCTGCCGCAAATCTGGTAGACGTCGTTCCCGTTGTTCGTAATGTTCAGTAGCTACACGTTGTGCTGCACGCTGCCGGAAATCTTACAGACGTTGCTCTCGCTGTTCGTTATTTTCAGTAGCTACACGTTGTGCCGCACGCTGCCGCAAATCTTGTAGTCGTCGTTCCCGCTGTTCGTCTCCAGCGGCCATAGGCAACCTCTCGTAAACATCTAAATTACAAGACCTTTCTGCTCGAATAATGTTAGTCAAGTTTTGCAAGACTCTTACTTTAGCACTACGTATCACTATTTTCTTCAAGATATTCTTGAAACGAGTCGCGGCTGCGTGGATTTTGATTGTGTATAAGAGTTTATTTTTTTCTTCTTTTAGGCATTTTGTCATGTATGTAAACAATTGATTTTATGTATAATACGTCTACGATAACGTCAAACCAGGCTTAAAGTTTGTTGCTTAGCAACGCTTTATTGTTGGAAATTATGAGATTTTCAGTGCCTAAAAACACGGATATAACAACTTTTTTTTAAATTGAAACCTAGCCAGATCGATTTATCGCCCCCGAAATCTCCCCCCTAGCAAATTTCATGAAAATCGTTGGAGCCGTTTCCGAGATTCAGATTATATATAAATATATATACAAGAATTGCTCGTTTAAAGGTATAGGGATATATATATATATATATATATATATATATGTATATATATGTATAAATATAATTGGAGTGTGTGTGTAATATTAAAATAGCCCCTTGTTACTAAATGCATAAGGATCTGTACACAGGACCTATACCAAAATATCATTTACTTAGTTTTTTCTGCATGTCTGTTTGTTCCGGCTAATCTTTGAAATGATTGGACCAATCTAGACGGGACTTTCACTGCTAGAAAGCTGATGGAATAAGGAGTAACTAAGGCTACTTTTAGTTTAGAAACTGAACAAAAACTCGTTTTTTTAATTCCACGCGGACGATGTCGCGGGCACAGCTAGTAATGAAGTATATAATTTATACAAAATCAAACTCAATGACATAAATAACTGCCAATTTTCTTGACTGTGGCTCAACTTATTGCTTAATGGTTTCAGGCATTGAGTGCATTAAAGAAGTACGCATTTATCAGTGTAATACGCATCATGCCCAATACTCCGATGACAGTGGGGGCTGGCGCATGTCTGTACGCACCTGACCAATGGGCTACAGAAGGAGAATGTACAATGGTTGAGAAGCTGTTAAGCAACTGTGGACTCTGTGACAAGATCCCAGAGTCGCTAATAGACTCTTTAGGTGCAGTTACGGCTTGCGGACCAGCTTTTGTAAGTTATACGCATTTATCGTGTTAGTATGTTTGAGGAGTTCCATTTGGGCCTGACCGTAAAAAGCCGTGGTGGTCAAGTGGTTTCAAGTAGTCACCTACAATGTTGATGGTTCAAATCCCCGTGGTTTGTATCGATGTGTTTTCTCTGAGCTCAAATATCATACCACGAGCATTTCGGTGCAGACAAACTTAGTCGTTGACACCAACATATCTCGTACAACCTGTGAGTGTATGGCCGGCCAGGCCCCGGAGTGATATCTTTATATCATTAATAAGACTATAGAATTAAATCATTATAGAATTAAATTCCAGATGTATATAGTCATAGAGGCCCTAGCTGACGGGGCGGTGAAACAGGGTGCTCCTCGAGACAAGGCTTTACGCTATGCTGCTCAAATGTTAGTGGGAAGTGGTCAAATGGTATTGCAATCTGGAAAGCACCCTGGCCTGCTGAAGGATGAGGTTTGCTCACCGGGTGGCTCGACGATATGCGGGGTCACTGCCCTCGAAAATGGCAAGATAAGGTATGGATGGAGATACAAAATACAATACAAATACAAAATATTTATTCATCTTTTGGTTTCTATTTCATCTGTTTTACTTACAATAGAAACACATCCCTGTGCACTACTTATGTAAATATTCAACTGTACAGATTTGTACACGATGATTTAATCCGTCGTTCGACGGCACTAAACACTCATCGCCATTCATCTCATCATACTATTTTATACAATCTAAATAATGAGGAAGTTATTAAAATATCGATTAGGGTATATTGAATAAATGAACATGTATATAAATAGGTGTATTTAAAGGATTTTTTTCCTTGTTTCAGGTCGACATTAATAAGTGCAATTGAAGCAGCCACTTTGCGAACGAAGGAGATGGGAAAAGTAAACCAAAGTTGTGACTTAATGCGTTAATAGTAGATAGATAGGCAAAACTGACAAGCACTATGTTGACACTGGTTTTTTAGGTTACTTAAGTTATTATGGTTATGGGTGAGTGGGTGTGTGAGGAAGTTATTATGTCCCCATCTATTACCAGTAATTTTATTTATGATAGCTAAATAATTACTAAATGTTTGCAATAATATTTTTCTAAAAGTGATAATTTATACTTTAATTTAACTTAAATGATACTCAAGAAGCGAAGTGGACGAAGCGAAATAGAACTGGCGCTCTATTCGCTCTGCTTACCGTTAGGGACTAGGCGTCATGATATATATGTATGATGCACGACCTAATCAAGATGCTATCGAAGTACCGCGAAAAAAAAATCTTCAACTGCGAACGGAGATGATAAGATTGGCACGGTGGAGTCCACATTACAACTTGGTAATAAAGTGACAACCAACATTCGTGTTTTTGAATTTATAAGTAGGGTTTATATGTTAAGTATTTAGTTTTCTGAATTCGACGCTGCTCGTGTGAAAAACATTATTGATGTTTCAACAGTCCTATGGCCAATCCGTTCCATTATGCCCACTTCGCAATTCCACCTTGAAATACATTTTATAGAAAAATGTTATTAGCTCCGGCTACTAACTTATAATATTAGTCTAATTTCTTGGCGACTGACAACCAATACAGTCTGCAAAGACAATTGAACTATTATTTATATGTACGTATTAATTAAGAATTGATTACGTTTTGTTATTGTTATTTTTTTTTTCTCTGTTTCAACGCTATATGCTATAGTTTAGACAAAATAAGCCCCACAGATCACGCCACTTCTCAACGGGTTCTAGAGGCATTTGTCTGCGGAAATGTCGTAACACCACGTTCTATATTTTATTTATTATTTATTAAAATTCTATAGTTCAATATTTTAATAGTAATTAGTTATACTCATTAATAGAATAAATGTATGGAATATTTCACCTTAGAAGTATTTTGCAATGTAATATATTAAAGAGAATAATCGTCATCAGAGGCGTAGCTATGTGGTCAAAGGTCCCGGTGCAAAAACTTAGGTCCATGATCAAACTGTTTTTATTTTATCAAGCAAATTAATAAACAACAAAAAATATGGAATTCCCCACAAGTTTTGAACAAAAGTCGAAGAGACGAATTTCGATAGCGAGAGAAACCTTAACCCTAGGATAGCTACGCCCCTGTTAACTCTTCATCGATATTTCTAATATTTAAATATAACAAAAGTACTTAATGCCTACCTACCCCGTTAGGGACTTGGCGTGATGATATGTATGTATGTATGTACAAAAGTACTTAATTTTCGTGTCTAACACTTATTTATGCTTGCTTATATTATTATTAAAGCAATAAAAGTCAAATATCGTTGATACTCCAACATTAACCAAAACATACTTTTAAGCTTAATCTGTATTTATGTGATAAATATTTTTTCATGTTTGGCGATCGGAAGGCTACCTAGGTAGCTTTCCGATCCGATTAATTTTATTATAATAACTACTCGGGTATTAATTATTAATTCCTACAAAAGCAAATAAAAATTATTAATTAACTATCCTGCCTCACCACTCAATAACATATGAACTTTGTCTTGTATAATATTAGCCATTAGTATTGCTACTATAATTTACGATTGAGTATCTTCTTAAACTTGGGAGTATAACTCTTGTCGGAGTAACTGATGAGGCTCCGTCCATTTTTCTTTGTCTAGAGTCGCGTCAGATCTCTTTGTATTTTTTCGTTGCTTTGTGCAACTTACTCGGTCTGCCCTTTGCCTTTGCCTATACCATAATTTAGTTTTCTTATATTATTATTATTATAAGCGTATAAGCTAGCCCTCCTCAACTAGGAGCTTGGGTGGAAGAAACATTGAAATATTATTGATTAGTCCAACGCGCTAATATATAGTAAAAAATATTAATATACATATATTGTATGCTTATAAGTATATGGCTAACATGTTACAGCTGGCAAGAGCTTCCCCTTACATTCGTCCACCCACCCAACCCACGCCTCGAAGCCCTGCTGTCTGTAAATCGTCATCGCACACTCTGATGCCTTTGTTATGTCATCTGACAATAGATCTGCGAATAAAGTATAAAAATATATTTTTTATTTTTATTGCAATTACGTCTTTTACTGGCTAGCACACAGCGCCATCTATCGGTTGACTTAAAAGGTAGGTATCATCAAAATATTCTTTGTACATTTGTGATGTGATAAAGTAGACACTGTTATCATACCTGTGAAGTAAAAGCCTTTATCAGATTTGTCCGCCGATCTGATACCATTTACGGGTTGAGTAGACAGACAGAGACAATATTTTTTAATGTTGTGTCTTCAGTGTGCTCAATTTCTGGCTTTTACGATTAGGTACCCTAAGTATTTAAGGTACTTTATATACAGTGGACCCCCGGTAATCCGACACAGTTGGCAGGGCAGTGTCGGATTAGCGAATTTGTCGGATTATAGAGTACTGCCTAAGACCTCCTATAGTCCGGATTTTTTTATGAAAGAGTACCTTGAAATCCGACAAATTATAGATCCAGTGATAAAGTTCTACATATTATATTTATGTACAGTAGTGGTGCGTACGAGTTATAACTTGTTCAATCACGAATTAGCGAAGATTTTTTTTAAATATTCAATACATAATAAATAATAGACCATTTCGGATTACAGGGGGTGCCGGAATAGTCAGGGGCCGGATTATCGTGGGTCCACTGTATTTAGTACTTTAAGATCGATAATAAAGAAACAAAACTGATTTCCTTTCCAGTATTTAGTTTAACAAGTTTAGGAAATACCTTGACAAGTGACGTTGCACCCTTTGCCGGGAGTAGTGTTGTTGCTGCACCAGTAACGGTCGTTAATTTGAAATAGTCCATAGTCGAAAGAGCCATCCGCATCCGGCCCCCCAATGGCATCAGTTTGACGGGTACTCTCCGCTTCAATTAAGCATAGCCCTGGAATTTTTATACATACAGATACTTCTTAGATCAGTCATGGTTAGTTTGAAAAGTTAGATAATTTAGGAAGTAGACTTATTGCGCATGTTGATCGACGTGGCCAAGCACTACGTGTGGTCGAAGATGGAATATAAGACGGGACCTCTTGTAACTTTTTTGTTGAGTTTTCTTTGTCTCGAAAAATTGATAATCCGTCAGGTTCGGCCACCATGTCTTTGGAAACAATTTTGGAATTTTACGATATTGGAAATTTTTAAAAGGCGTTCCTTGTATATAAAGAAGGTGAAGAATTTTACAGAAGTATCTAATTTTTAATATTCTGTAATGAAGCTGAGGGCGTATGAAACATGGAAGGACATCTAAGTACGCAGTAAGTAATTGTTCAATGCCATCAATGGTGGCTTACCTACAATGACCCGCCAGAGACAGTGGAGCGCGGGAGTAATTAGTATTTTCAGGGATGTTCTAGCTATGTAAAATAATTGCACCCCGTTCCGGGTAAGTATTTTAGAGTTAAGTTGATCAAAGCTAACAGAAAAATGTACTTGGTCTAGGTACCTAAGTGGGAATTTAACTTTTAAACTCTACTTTCCGTTCGTCACCTTACGCGTAACTAAGTTTTTTTATTATTACTATATAATCACGCCGAGTCCCTATAGGGATAGTCAGAGAGTATAGAGCGCCAGTTCTCTATACTTACATACCTTTCGGTTCGTCCACATTCATACATGCTCGTCGGTTTCGAGTACTCTTTACGTTCCGGTCCTTGAGCGTCCGATCGATTTGATCCAGGAAGTTGGAACGTGGTCTTCCTCTGCCTCTTGCACACACTTTTGCTTTGTACATCTGTTTCAATGTCAATCTTTCTTCACTCATCCTTTCTATATGTTCAAACCAACGTAACATGCCTTTCTATATCTTTACAATCACGAGTCGATCTAAGATCGATACTTCGCACATTTTTCGAAGAGATAGCAACTCAACTACATTCAAGCTATTTTCATACTTCCTCTGACATACCCAGGATTCGCTGCCATACAATACAGTAGGCACCAATATCGCATTGTGGACAGCAACTCGAGCATTCTTTCTCAGGCTTTTACTACCCATCAACGCCGACATGGCCCCATTCACCTTATTACCGGCAGTTATCCTTCTTTCAATATCTTTTTCATACTCTTCATCTCGTGTGAACATGCTTCCTAGATATACAAATTCATTCACTTGCTCTAGAATTTGCCCATTTATCGAAATAGCACACTCGGTCACTTGTTCACTCGGTAAATAAGTATTTACAGAATAATCAACAAACACTTACAGTCTTTCAGTTGATTTTGGGGGAAGCCTTGCAGTTGTAATAATATAAGCAGGTCACATGTTGCAAAAACTTTTCCCATAATTTGGGGTAGCGAACACAAGATGAGCAAAATAAACGTTTGAACCGAGTGGGACATTTTGCCGTTTACTGCAGATGAATGAACAGAGTTGACCAAAATCTTTATGTCAAGGATTACGATGAAATGTTATGGACCAAGTTTTGATCGCCGAAACCTGTTGGTTGCTAATTATCGACAAGGTGATACTTTAAAGCTCAGGCTTTAATAAACGCGAGTAATAAAGAATTCATTGAGATTATTATAGATATATTGCTAGTAGTAGGTATACTTATGTAATATTGGTTATGTATTTCATTTATAATAAATATTGTGTTCACAGGTTAATTTTTTTACATTAAGTCGCGTAACGAACTTGATAGAGCTTGTATCAAATACAAATACAAATTTATGTAAGTATTTATGGTATATACCTACCTATTTTAAAATATTATAAACCAAATAGAAATAGGGGTAGGTATGCGAATATCGTTCGAGTCGAGTCGAATCGAATATTAATATTTGATTCGAATTTCGAATTATTAAACGAATGAATGTACTCATGATACAAGAGGGGTCAGGGGCGGGAATATAGCCCGTGACTACTTACAGAAAGCAGGGCCAATAACTCGATCGTATGGGAGATTTTTATATCATTTTAATTTATCTTCTGGTGTTTCCAAAAGAACTAAAAAGGTGGCAGAGGTGTAATAAGACAATCTTTTCGCTGGAGATAAAATAAGATCCCAGCGAGTCTGAATCAATCACTTGTAGGAAGAATTATTGGCATATAGAGGGAGATACACATTGGTTTCATCCTTCACATCTAAGTCACTGTATTCGGACTGGTATTCCTCAGATTCAGATCCGGGGAATTGCAGCTGTACCTACTCATTTGAACAAGTGGTGTCTGTCAACTGTCCCCTCTGTGGATTCGTCTTATCGCTATTATTATGATATTAAATATTGTATTGTATTAATACAATAGCTGTGCCCGCGACTTCGTCCGCGTGGAATTTCAGAATAAAGTTTTTGTTAAATTTCTTTTAGACTACTTATTAATCAGCTATCTGCCAGTGAAAGTACCGTCAAAATCGGTCCCGTCATTTCAGAGATTAGCCGTAATACAGACAGACCGACAAAATTAAAAAAAAAAAGTATTTTGGTATATGTTCCGTGGTATACATGCATATGCATTTAGTAAAAAGCGGCTATTTTAATATTACAAACAGACACACCAATTTATACTCCATGACACTCCAAGTCATACCTATAATGTTTGGATTTCGAATATAACAAAAACGAGTCTGAATAATTAAATACAAAGAGCTGATATTTGTAACGTAGCTTTTGATGAGTTGGTTGTGAGGGAAAAGATAATCAATTGCGATTAATTGCCTGATAGTTATATAAGTAAATAGGCATTACAAAATAAGGTGGAGATGAAATTAATTAATCACATGATTTGAAGATTTCATTGAAAATGTCACATAATAAACAGATTTGATAAAAGGCGCTCAGGTCAGAGCTGGTACCTCTGTAAATGTCTTCAGTACCTACCCTCTATAACTGTTTTGTAATACATAACATTTTCGTTGTTATAATTCTTTGTTAATCCAAATATTGGTTTTTATACTGAACAAAACTCGTCAAAATTTCCATCTTCCACCAACGTTACAAAGTACTTTTGTTTGCATTTGTAATAATATTTATTCAATAAAATACTACTTGTATTCCGGCACACTGGAGTCTTAACCCTTCACAAACGAATCTTATCATAATGAATCGTCACAAAATCACCTCGTTTCACAACACTAACAATGTTACAATGTATCTACATAGGTAGACTTATTTGCGATTTTTATTTGACGTCTGTCAAAATGTATATTTTCCTAGTGGTTTGCTCGGGGGTAAAAGGATGGTAGGGATGGACGCAAACAGTCCTCCTAGTGAACAGGAAGAGAGACATTTTCCGGGCCAATCCAACTCCAATGTCTATGCTCTTGTGTCTCGGCACTTCCATCATCGGCATTTCCTCCTCCTCGTCCACTTTCTTGATGCAACTTAATTTCCGGAAACTTTTCCTAAATCTTCCAAAATTCAGCGCTGATCCAAAGCGCGCAAATCTGCGTTGCAAAGGTTTTTCCTTTTCAATCTCTTCATTCTCGTTCGTTTTTTTTCGTCTGTAATTTCTTCTCGTGTGATTTGTCTCTTCGGCATTAGTAGATTTGTTGTACTGTGTTGTAGTTTCCGCCAAGGCGTCTATTGAATAATCCTTAGAAGTCATTACTTACTATCAATATTTTTTTCTCACATTTTTATTATTATGTGCGTCGTGCGTTTATCAGGCCTGAGTGAGCTCCTGTCCAACTTGTGGCATTGATTGAGTGTGACGTATGCGCACGATAAGATTGTGAGGATTAAACCACCGTATCTACGTGATTTCTGAAACAGAGAATATGAACTTGACGTAATTTTTTGGTTTAATTTACTATTCTGTATCTGAATATTTTAAGCCTATTATTGATTGTACAACACGCGTTAATGTCCTGTTTAGTACGAAGTTAACAGTAAATATTATGTTCCTCTTTTTCAGAAAGCGTATAGATATTACAGACTTATTATTAAGTAATATTCTGCAAAAGAAATATAACTAGTTCATGAAATTTGAATAGACTACTTCGACGTTTGGCGTCGTCCTATTCTTATAAAACTGAGTTACTATATGCCATGTTGTCACCGAAATATCTTTGGCGACGGTGGATCTAGGTACCCCTTCGGGGTCCATGTGGGACGCCTGAAAAAAATTTTAGGTCTATGACGAACTTTCATAAGTACTTACGGATTTAACTATTACTAGAAACCTAGAGATTACATTCTGTGAGCAGTGAATTATGGAATAAAAAGTTGTTTTAACCTTGTGCTCGCAGCCGTGAGACAATCTTACCGAAGGTAGGTACGTCGAGAATTCGTTTCGGTCAGCCAGATTCGATTAGAGATCGTAATAAATATTTGTATATACTTGATTATACTCACATTTTGCAAAGTAAAAAAATAATTGGTTGGTTCTGAAATATATTGACGTAAAGTAGAGCAAGATTTTAAGATGCAAATGAGTTTTAGTTATAGTTTTTCACAGGTTTTATACGTTGGTTCATGTTTCCAAATTATATTGTATGCTCTGATGTCATTCACACTCCTTAATTGATCGCTTGTGAGGTGTACTTGGGCTATAACTATATTTGGAGCTATGTCTACTACGCGTATGGTATATGTATACATATAGCGACAGTATCAAATTTTGTCCTATTCGATACGAGTACATAGTGCATTATATTCCACTTACAACAAACATTTGTGTGTACTGTACTACAAGCACAGTACACACAAATTATCCTCGACGAAAATGGCGCGTGCACCTCCTACACAATGCAAGGTTGGCGGAGTTGTCTTGAACGTGCTCTCATTTTCTTTGTAATGACGTCACGCGGATTGTGAGTTAAACTGTATGTCTCTTTCTTTCAAGTTGCTTTAGTATACGTTGGAGGTAGAGGACCAAGTCGTGAGTTGGGCACTGGGCTGACGACAGCGTAATTCGCAGTTTTCCCCAGTGGGCATGACAAACCGCAACAAACGAACACCTGACGCACAGGTACTATTCACGTTTCTAGTCACCAGTATTGTGTTTACAACGTGACGGTCGTATCAAGTGTCATGTTTTCAGTTCGTTCTTAAAGAATTGTAAGGTAGGTACGTTTCAATTTCCTCTAATTACAAAAGTAGTTACTAATAGGTAGGTAGGTTTTTTAAATGTTGGTCGTCCACTAATTTGTTGATATATAAAGTCAATCAAGTGCACGATAAGGTGTTTGAGAAGTCATGTGATTGTGAGTAATTACTTTATTTATCCTCGTGAGTACATTGATTGTTTATATGTATTTTATTTTTGTATTTTTATGTTCAAGTATATATATACCTTTAATTTATATTTATTTTTGCGTAATTAACATTATATCTTATAGATGTTTGTGTGTTTATTTGTGCATCGTTTTGTTTTATCGGAGCCAGATAATACAATGAAAGCTTAAGATTCATAATTTTTTGTTTATGTATAATATAAACGAACAATTTATATAAATAGCATACAGCGGATAAAGTAGATGGCGCTACATGACTCCATTGTAGCTATGCTTATAGAATGAAAAGATGTACGTGTTACATATCACGGTCAATATGACAGTACTGTTACAATCGAGAACAGAGAGAAACTTATCTACATATTTTAAAGTAATTTGAATTGATTAAAAATGTATATATCCTCACACCTTCCCACAAGGGTCCCCGAAGGGGTAGGCAGAGGTGTATAGGTAGTACCCACACACCCACTCTCCGCCAGAGATATATATTTAGGTGCCAACATGACAGATGGCGAGTCCATCGCCGTTACTCAAGCACGACTGTACATACGCCTTTGAATATCTTTTCAGACGTATGCAGGTTTCCTCTCGATGTTTTACCTTCACCGTAAAGCTCGTGGTGTGACTAATCACTGTACTTAAGTTCAGAAATACTCATTGGTACAGTCGGGATTCGAACTTGCGCTCTTTGCGTCGCAGGCAACTGTTCGAACCACTCGGCCACCACGGCTTAAAAATGTATATATATCGGTAATATAAAACACTTTTCCATTTGATTGTTTTACAGGAACACCCGTTAATTATAAGTAGATATTAAGCTGGTATTTATCCTGACTTTCGACAACCGCGTAAACGAATTTGCTTGCAAAGGCCGGTTAACTTATAAATTGACGTTTAATGCTTTTAAGACACGCAGTAGCTTATCGAGATTTACAGCCAAGTCCTTAGGCTTCAATATATTATCCTTAGTTACAAGAAGAAATGATATTTTAAGTTGCTTTAAAATACTTTATGTTGTTAAAAATAAATTTCAGAGCTGACCAATGAACTTGGCACCCATTTAGATCTCCCTTCTTTTGCTTTGAAGTCAACAACCAAGGCATTTATCATAATATTGAACTTGGCTCTAATTTCATATTTATGTATTTTATACGTTCACTTTATTTATTAGTGCTTTTGTGTATACCTATTGACCTATTCTGTAAAATAGCAACTAATTATGTTTTCAATCCATTTACTTGGGTTTTATGACGCCCTAGTAGAGTAATTCTGCCATTAAATTATGTTGACAGCTACTAATTATAATAAAATACAAACACGCCGAGGATATTTCAATCAACTAATTACTTAACATTGTTGTTGAATTGTATTTCAAACGTTTGCACTATTAGGTACTATATATCCCAACTGTAATTGTAAAAAATACCAGTAATCATAAGCCAGTGGTGACGGAAAGAAGTGTCGTGGAATTTGTACTCCCAGGAATTGTGTTCCATGTTAAAAAAATGTATTATTAAGTAGAGGCATTCGTTATCATTCTTATCAAAAGATAAAGCACCAACCAATGATAGCGCACTATCAGCGCCATTTTGTGTGCACAAGCGATTATAATACTTGTTTTAATTTATATAGAGCAGTGAATAAGAAAAGCAAACAGCATTGACGATAAGACAATTATATTGAACGTACATTGTTTATCCATTTTAGTAAAAAACAGCCGACTGTAGAAGAGAATGGGTCTGTGTTTCTCGTTTGACTGTGGAGAGTGCGATGCTTGCTGCAACCCTTGCTGCCTGGCGTTGAGTGCGTGTTGCCTGGTGCCCTGCTTGTGCCCCAACGGCTGCGGACAGCAGCAACCTCCGCCCCAGACAGTCCACATCCACCACCCGCCAGTTGTTGTGGAGCAGCCACCTCCGCCGCCCGGGTACCCGTATCCACCGCCACCACCCGGACCCTACCCGGGTCAATATCCAGGGCAACCCGGCTACCCGTACCCGCCTCAGCCTATGTATAGGTGAAAATATTTAAATGTGAGTATTTACTCTTTATTTTTGTTATGTGGACGACCAAAGAGTTTACATAATTCTTAAGGATTACTCATAATTGTTAAGGATTAGTATTGTCACCCATTTGTAATTCCTGCACGCTACATTAACTCTATAACTGTGTAGAATATATTTCAGTAACTGGCATTTGTAGTTAGTATATTTTTTTTTGCCTTGGCAGTGCCTTGGCACGTCCATGTTGACTGGTGTCAGTCTTGCTAACTCAATTTTTAAATAGCCATTCGAGAATAAGCGCTAAAATGTCTTGGGACTTTTTTATTTGATATTACTGTACTGTACTATATACTTATGATATTTACTGATTTATGATAGGTACTGTATACTTATGATAACTGTAATTTATAAACCTTATGAATGATGTCATCAGCTGAATAAATAAGCAGTTTAAATAACCATAAGTCATGTTATTCGTCTCGTATTCACATAAAGTACGTATATAACATGAATATCATTAAAACGGAATCCTCAATAAGCTCTGTAATTAACTGATTCATTCATATTTACGTATCAGCCAGCCTGTCTGATCCCTGACATTGAGGAATCCTTTCATATTATAACTCTTTGATGTAATGATTTCAGAATGGGTTGTAATATCTCCTGCCGTCCGTGTTGCTGCTGCTGCATACCATGCTGCTGCTGCGATTGTTGCGATGACCCGCCACCCCTCACAGTGGTGCACCACCATCACGTCGTGTCCGCGCCACCTCAGCCCACATCACCACAGCCCCCACCACCATACCATCAGCCACCGCCACCTTATAAATAGCCATGTATATAAGTTGACATAGTACACACCGACCACTGTTCCGTCCTCGCCGGCGAGGCTCGACGCGAATAAGCCGTAATGTTCCCCCCCGACCCCCGTCGCAAACGCCGGCCCGCGCCGAGCCAGTCGCGTAAATCCCGCCACCAAATAATATGCTGATATAGCGTGGACGAAATAGCTATAAGGGGCCAGAAACAACAACACTCCATACAAATTTATATTATTATATTCTGCCCTCGCTCGCGAGGTGTGATACGATTAAGCCGTAAGTCCGGTGACGGCCCGCGTCAAGCCAGTGGCACTGAACCAGCTTTAATATAAATTATATAATATTTTGAAAAATACCTGCGAGTCTAGTCCAGCTCCCTAAACTCGCAAATCTGCAAATCTCTAAAGTTATTTATATTTATATACATAGCTTAGACTAAATGAATTCCTGGCTTGACGCGTTATGATCTCGCCATTACTTGCTTAAATAGCAAAGTTGCCGAAATCAAGCTACGAGACGCAACAAAACCTGAAAATAATTAATTCAAATCTAAATCGATTGATCAAATGAAAAACCAAGAAGTAAATGGAGTCCTATTGTTGGAGAATGTTTAATACCAACATTGATTGGGATAACTGGGCTATGGACAAGTCGTAATTTTAACAGGGTAAATGGCAGTGTGCAACGTATATCGCTAGATTAACGTATTACGATACTGAATAATCCATGTTTGTTTATGAGTCACTGTGATTAGACTATCGACTATAATTACAAATTAACAGTCACTTATAAATTACTAACTTTTAAAGCCACTTATTTTAAAACTTATGATAATAAATTCAATGTTTGAAAATGGCCATGTGTATAATATGCACAAATTGATATATGCGTGATAAGTAGATCAAATAAGTTAGTTATGTTTTCTCTTTTGTAAAGGCACATAAGTACAAATGTTAACCAAACTCAAAGCTATCAAACTATGTATCCAGCATAGTTTAATGTGTCTATTGAGAGCATTTGAGCGATAGAGAGTATGGTCGTGAAGTACTCGTACCTCGCCGAACTCACCACCACATGTGTTGCATCCATAAGACGGGATTTGGAGTCAACTAGGAATTTGTTTTTTAGTGCTGCTAATACTGCATTTCAACCCGACGCCGATAACACTTGTCAATACGTTACAAAACTTCAGGCATGGGTATGGTATAATGGCTTTAGTGAGAGGTTGTTAGCACTTTCGTACCATTTTTTCATAATAAATATTTTATTATTGTAATTCAACAATTATTTAAATGTACCATATGCGTTAGAATAGAAGAAACCACAAAAAGCTACAAAATATGTATATGCCAATATGTATATGCAAAAACGGCTACGTAATATAATTATAATTATTATTTGTTAGGTTAAATATTTTGGGTAAAATAAATTATAAACTGAAGTTGTGTTTTATTAGAAGTCTGTACATTTAAATAGTACCTAAGTTTAGCCGTAGAGACCGAGTGGTTCGAGAAGGTTGCGAGTGCGAATCCCGACTGTATGCAGAACTTAAGAACAGTGTTTAATTTCTAATTTCTTCTCTAACCTGTGCTGGTTTCTTCTCGGGATTTTACTTCGCCGTGAGTTTTACGATGAAGGAAAACAACGAGAGGAAACCAGCACACGTTTGAGAATAAATTGGAAGATGTATAGTAGTCCTTGAGAAACTGCATTGGACCTCATTATCTGTCACGTTGGTACTTAAATTACATATACATATATAAATATTTTGAATTGAGCGACACGAATTGAGCCGTGGTGGCCGAGTGGTTCGAGCAGTTGCCTTCCGAAGTTCGATTCCCGACTGTACCAATGAGTTTTTCTAAACTTAAGTACAGTGATTAGTCACACCACGAGCTTTTACGGTGAAGGAAAACATCGAGAGGAAACCTGCATACGTCTGAGAAGAAATTCAAAAGGCGTATGTATAGTCGTGCTTGAGTAACGGCGATGGACTCGCCATCTGTCACGTTGGCACCTAATATACCTCTGGCGGGAAGTGGGTGTGTGGGTATTACCTAAACACCTCTGCCTACCCCTTCGGGGACCCTTGTGGGAAGGCGTGAGGATATAATAATATATATATCGGCGAGCATGTATGAGGAGACTGATGTTTGTGGTGGAATCGTAAGAGGTATGAAAGTTTTGAGAGTACTGGCGCTCTACTCTCTCTGCCTAACCCGTTTGGGCCTCGGCGTGATGATATGTATGTGTAATTTAAGTGACAGGATCATTATACTGTAAAAATGTCAATTGCAAATTCTGACGAATCAACTTAAGTCTTAGACGATTGTATCTACTTAAATATATCTAAATAACTAGCCAACATTGCTTTGTTCATCAGTTTCATAATCCTTTTGTTTTCAGTCTAATGACTCATTTATTGTTTGTACAGAGATAATAAAACGTACAACAAATATTTCGTGGCGATTCTAACAGTCATATTATTGGCGCTTAAGTCCCACCCAGTATCGGGTTTTATCGCGAGTGATCTGAGGGAACTTATCAGTGTATATTTGCGTTGGGTCGAATTATAACGCATAGTTAGTATACATTATTATTAACAGGGGAATACACTCAAACCAGGTGAGTGGTAATTTAGTATATACAATAATTACTCAGATAAACTCTGAACTTTCTTATAAATTAAATTAGTAAATTTGTAAGTGTTGAGCTAGGGAGCATCTACATGCATGCAAAAATCACATACATAAGAATCTATCACTTAGTTCATTAGTAAATATCGGAATAAATGAATGATGAGATGTATATCTTCAATTAATTTGTTATTATTATATTATAATATATCTCTAAACACATACATAAAATATATCTCTGGTGGAATGCGGGTGTATGAGTACTATCTAAACATCTCTGTCTGTCTACCCCTTCGGGGACCCTGGTGAGAAAGTGTGAAAGTATATATTATTTTATTCGAGCCAACTCTGTACGCGAAAGGTAGCCTAATTTGAACGTCCCTTTTCTCATTTCAAATCGGTACCATACATATCGTCAGTTGATATATATCCATAAATCCATAATTATGTATAGATATTATAGTATAGATAGTTGAGTGTATTAATGTTTCAGCAACTATGGGTCTGTGTTTCGGGTGTTGTGGACCGCCCCCACCCCCGGGCCCTCCGCGCCCAATGTTTGGACACCAGCATCACGGGCCCGGTCCAGGCTTCGGACCACCCCGCGGTCCCGGCCACCATCACGGACATGGACCAGGCTTCGGACCAGGACCCGGATTTAGATGAATCCACACAACCTTCTTGTTTTAAATAATTACAATTTTTTTTTAAGTCTGTTTACTCTAAGAAATAAAATATTATAAATGACGAAATTGTGATTGCTTACCTATTATCTATCCATTATGAAGGTATAATCTTCGTATCTTCTGTATTCTTAGTATCACAACTCTCTCTGGCTCTGAAACATGCATTCAAGCATAAATACCTATCATAGCTCTTAAATTGTAGTTTAATCTTATTATCACGATGTATCTGATGCTGTAAGGAACCCAGTCAAATACTTTATGTAGCATGCAAACGAGACATGCGACGATTACACTTGCTACAGGAGATCATTGCTTCTTTTGGTATCCTAATAACAACAAACTAATATACCTCTGGCGGAAAGTGGGTGTGTGGGTATTACCTATACACCTCTGCCTACCCATTCGGGGACCCTTGTGGGAAAGCGTGAGGATATATTTGTATATTATTATTATAAGTCAACATGCGGCCCGCCTGATAGCGGTTATAGCCACATAATCACATGGTGCACCGAGAGTACCGTGTGCACCACTCAACTAGTAGAAATCTCTTCACACCCTTCATGAAGAACTTTGAAGGATCTCTCGTAACAACTTTACTTCTAGCAACGGCCTGCGGAACCTCCTATTCTTTTTTGAGATCTCATTACACATTAAATCTCCTAATGCCGTACAAAAGAGGTCTGAAAGAGGCCATTTCTCGACGATTTACTCTCACTGCCTACTCCGTGAGCGGAGTGATTAATTAAGTATGGAAATAGCTTATTCATAGTTGTTTAAGCTGATCTTATCTAATACGTTCCCATCTAATACGTATCTAATCTAAATAAAACTAAATACTAATCTAAACTAGATAAAATTTTTGAATTACAGATATACCTACATATTTTTGACTCCTACCAGAATAATTAATGCATGAGTTTTCTCTATTGAACTCAAACTAAATATTTGAAGTATCAAATATTTGTGACTGTTACTTACAGTTTTTATTTTTCAAAAGCTAAACGTATTAGGTACTATATAAATGTTACCGCAGCTCAAGCGTTAGCATTAATATCTGATCTCAGCTATTAGCCATATTGACTCGATAAAACATATCTTATCGTTTCTTTTTTATATTAGGTCTGGTCGTGCGACACAGTGGGAAGTGTCTCCAACAACTGTACTAAGGGCCTCGGGAACGATCCTTTCCTACATACATTCATGTGATGAGTATATATTATGTTTGGGTGCTGTCAAAGTACTATTTGTTTTTTTTGTTATTCTCTTTAATACAACAAATAATTGTGAAAACATCTACTAATGTACTAATGAGTAGTTTATTGTTTTCATACTTGTTAAGTGAATTAATTGTTTTAAGCTTGTGACTTTGTTAAGTTTTTAAATATCTCCATAGTTCATCGGACAGTAAGTAATAAAGGAAATACATTGAGAATTCCGCAGCTTTACCTTTTGACTTTGACTCGAGAATTTCCATGATGGTTGAATAGCCTCTGGCGTGACGATAATGAGGCTGACAAATATGGATGAAGCAAAAAACTCATAGTCTAGGGCACGGACTGGCACTCTTTTCTCTCTATCTAACTCGTGATGGACTTGGACGATATGTATAT
>JACCPG010009220.1:0-23836 GCA_016069955.1 Drepana arcuata
ATCTTAATTAAAAAGGTAAAATATATTTTTAATTAGTCGTGTTTCATGTATATACCTAAGTCAAAAAAACAATCAAGCAGTTAGTCACTAATTATCCTCACGCCTTCCCACAAGGGTCCCCATAGGGGTTACCCCATTACATTACCCACACACCCACTTTCCGCCAGAATTATTTCATGTGCCAACGTGACAGATGGCAAGTCCGTCGCCGTTACTCAAGCACGACTATACATGTGTCTTTGAGTTACTTCTCAAACGTATGCAGGATTCCTCTCGATGTTTTCCTTCTCCGTAAAGCTCGTGGTGTGACTTATCACTGTAATTTAGTTCAGAAAAACTCATTGGTACAGTCGGGATTTGAACTTCCGATCTCTGTGTCGCAGGCAACTGCTTGAACCACTCGGCCACCACGTCTTTTTTTTAACAAATGACTCTAATGTTTTATATCTACTTAAACGGCCAGTTAAATAGTTCTTTGCAAAAAGTGCGTAATATTTTTCCCTTCCCGTTCTTTCGGAAAGGATGTTTTCCAAATTGGTTGTAGATTGTTTGACTTCCAAGTCTGGTATATAATTTTCTTTTATGTAGGTATTTGAATGACACTACAGCAATCTATTGAATAACGTGTGTGTGAAACAAACCCGTAACCATATTAATGACAACCGCCACACCTACGACACATTCATCATTATTAATTACGAACTTACAAAATTATTTCTTGACATTGTCAGCACTACATGCACGACTAGGAATATTATCGTTAGCTTGACCATCACGGCTTCTCTGCGCTATAAAAGCAACGCTATGGAATAAAATTGGATGTACTTTGGCTATCCGTCATTAGCTATTTAAATTATTATGATATCATTATCTATATATATTTATAGCTATGTAATGTATAGCTTTTGGATAGCAATTTTGCCTGTGGAGAATTAATTCGTAGCAACTGATGATATCTGATTCGATCTTTTAACGTCGTAAAGTCAAAAATGGATTGTATACGGCTTCTGAGTTGGTACTCGAACTTCAGTTTTCATCACAATTTCATTAGCTGGGTAACTTCTTCCATTCGCCTCCACAATATTTAACTATGAGAGTCCCTTAACGCCATGATAAACACTTTTTCTTCAGTCTTTAGTCTGTATGCTCTAAATTTAGGTGTTCCTCTCTTTCTATTTATAGCTAAGTTCTTTCTTAAGAATTCAAACAACATAGAGCGACTCAAAGAGCTCATGCTTATTGAAACTTTTTGGGTATGCTATATATAATTATGTATTTTTTGTGTACCTTTGATTATTTGATTCGATTTAGTGGTTAACGGTAGCAAACAAAGATTTTTCACATACGGCGCTAATAAAATTTAGTGTATTTACCGTAGCTTACAATTTAATTAACTTTACTAAGTTTAGTGTTTATTAAATTTAATTAACTTGCAATTAATTACTGATGCAAAAATAGGACTTTGAACCTCCTTGAATTTCAATGAGGTACATATATGTATATAAGTATGTCATTTTATTGCGAACGCATCCTATGTACGTATGACATATCTACAGAGAGAAATGTCAGTTAAATCATCGTAGATACCTTCTGGTTAAAACATACTATTTTGAAAATACTCTAATAGAAAAAATGTCACTGACTCGATTCGGCTTTAGGCAAAAAAGACATAGCGATGGAATATAAGTAGGATAACTAATGATTAGACATTACGTTGATTTAATTCTGAAACTGATCAGTGTTGGATTACTATTAGCTGCTTGTGGTCTGTGGGCTGGTGCAGGAGTGGATATGAGGCCAAAGTATAGAGACGAACAGACACTGATCGGAGGGGCGCTATGGAGTCAGACTATCATCCCAATAGGCCTCATGATTTCAATATTCATGGATGATAAACTCAATACATTCATACACAGATACTTTCTCATATGCGGTATTATTATTTTGATCGGTACTGGTATCACTTTGGTAAGAATATATCTAAACTAACATTATAAAGGGAAGATTATCTCAAGGTTCGATTTTAAAGAAGTAGTTTTGCTTTATATAGCCCTTTTATTGAGGATGGTTATGAGTTATATATAAAATGAGTAGTAACCATATATTTTAATTGAACGCGGGTCATAACGTCTGATGAACAGGATTTTCAAGGTGCCTTTTGTCTGCGACCTGATCCTCGCAATAGGACCTTCAATACCAGCACATTTGTCAGTGGTGACTCGGGACGGGTCAAGCTCGGACTACTAAGCTCTGTCTTATGTATAAAATGTTTATGAATGTATTATTTTACTAGGTGTGCCCGCGACTTAGTCCGCGTGGAATTTAACAAAAAAGTTTTATTTAGTTTCTAAAAGAAAAGTAGCCTAAGTTACTCCTTTTTACATCAGCTGTCTATCAGTGGAATTCCCGTTAAAATCGGTCCAGCCCTTACAGAGATTTCTGAGAGAGACAAACAGACAGATAAAATAAAAAAAATATATATAAGATAAGTAGATAAGTACCGTGTATACATCCATATGCATAAAAAAAAGCGGTAATTCTAATATTACAAAAAGACACTCCAATTTTATTTATTTGTATAGATTAATTTAATGTGGGTATTACCTATACACCTCTGCCTACCCCTTCGGGGACTTTTGTGGGAAGGCGTGAGGATATATATATATATAATTTAATGTTGTGTTGTTTCTTTTGTTTTTGCAGATGGTACGCGAGTATAATATTTTACGCAGGCAACGAATAGTAGAGGAACAACTCCCGCCTAGTGCAATGCCCAGTCCTCTAATACAGTCTTTCGATAAAATATACTTTGGCATCGGAGCCCTTACAATACTGGCTGGGCTCATTACACTAGCTGACTTTATAGTAATGTAATCAATCGCAAATGTTTTGTATAAATAAAGGACAATAGTCGAACGGAAAATATACTTGCACTTCTTTATTTGGCTCATCCTGTTCAAAATACCCAGTGATATCCCTGGTGTTGCAAGCGTCCATAGGCGGCGGTAACCGCTTGCCATCAGGCGGACCGCATGCTTGTTTGCCACCCAAGTGGTATAAAAAAAATACATAACATACTTTATACAAGCACAATAAGGTATATACTCTGTTCTCAACAACTGAACAATTGCCAATTCACTGTTAATTCGAATTGATAGGTGTTATTGCTTGCGACACAGTTTACAACTACTGCAAGCGTTATCGTATATTTTTGAACTTTTACTGTTTTTATATGTAAATTTTTCACACCGAGCCCCCCTCTTAGCAGAGAGAGTAGGCCATTAGTTTCTCTTTCGCTTCAACCACATTCATCAGTCTTTTATAATGGAGACGCTCACTGGTTTCGAGAACTCTTGACGTTCCCGTCCTATCGATTTGATTTAGGTAGTTGGGACGTGGTTTGCCTCTTTTTCCACACACTTGCGCATTGTATATCTGTTTCGTCCATCTTTCTTCACTCATCCTTTTAACGGAACATGCCTTTCTTCATCTTTACAATCACACAGTCGTTCACGCCACACTTAAATTATAAACACTAAATAAAAATAAAAGAAAATAAAAAGCATAGCATATCTTTTTTATTTTCTTTTATTTTATTTTATATACCTGTAACATTACTATAATAGACGTCGTCCAGAATTAAAGCGTCTAACTGCATCAATTGTTGCAGGAACAATACAATGACTTAGTACTAAAATAATGTAAATATTATGACCTTTCACTTCGGATCCACGATACATACGGTGTCATATTTACAAATTGTATTTCACTATTCTTTACTATACAATTCGTATTGACACAACAATAGAGATTGCTTTATTTGAATGCGAATAGGCAGTAGTCACAATGGACATTTTACACTAAGTTGTATTAAAATAATCGAACCACAAAAAGCCTGGCATCATATAGGCTAAGTAACAGACACACTTAATAACTGGATAACGGAACGAGAATAGAACTGTTTAGACTCTAGCTTCAGGAACACGTAACTTTAAATAACATGAAAGGAAAGTAGAAGTTTCTACTTCTACTGCTAGTTCTAAAAACCCCAATATTATTGCGTTATATATCCTTACGCCTTCCCACAAGGGTCCCCGAAGGGGTAGGCAGAGATGTATAGGTAATACCGTGACAGCCTTAAGCCTTTTCTTTACACACACACACACACACATACACACATACTCATGCAAATTCAATACCGAATATTATATTATTTTATAATAATATATGTATATTCATTTAATTTTTGTTTTAATTGTGTCTGTCACCTTGGAACTCTGTAGAATCTATTTCGGGGGATGGGTGTTAATGTCTGCGACACAGTTTTACACTACTGCAGTCATTATCGCAAGTTTATTTGTAAATTATAAGTGTGTTTTCCGGTCCTAAATAAATAAAAATTTTATAAATATATATCAGTGTGAACATAGCCTAAGGAGCCACGGCATATATATAATACCACTGATTCTTTAACTAAGCTTAATTAGAAGTAAGCCTGTCATGTGTCAATGGTCACTTGTGTTTGAACAAGGCGAACTGCGCGTCACAAAATGCCCTTTGGATTGTAAGTACCACGTACTTTATTGCTACACTTAACCTAGTACCTAGTTTCATAAGTAGCAAAGCCTATAATTTTCTAGTTGGTAGGTACCCTTACTCCGCCCCAGTGAAAATGGAGATTAGAGACCCCAAGCTAAAGGTTCCACATTAAAATTCGATCAGTAAAAAATCGGCGACAACGAGGAACTGTTTCTGAATTGTGTTTTATTTCTGCGATGACTAGAATTTGCACGATATGAGGTTCTTTCTTTAATATAAAAATCGCCATACAGTTTTTTATGGTATATTGAGGAAGTTCAAAGGTAGGCAAAAGTGTACTTGTAAGAATTAATCTTGATGATTATATATATATTGAAATAGTACGGCTGCTATCCTAGCTTAACTGGAAATTATTTTCAAATTAAACGTTAAAATTTTATATTGAAGAGGGTGCATATATTCTGGCACATTCGCAAATTCAATTATTTGTCTAAATATGTTTGTTTTACATGCATAAGTATAGTTAAGTGCATACATATATTTTCAGCTTATTGATCACCGGGCTGCTAGCTTTCGGCGCGTACTGGACAACGAAATATCTAATGAATAGGCCGGAGGGGGCAACGGCACCTGCGCTTGCGCTGAGTGCAGGAGGCTCCACTTTGCCACCAAGGATGTAGTTTTATAACTACCAAATCTATTGCAAGACATTGCAATAACTATTAGGTCTAAGAATTCCGTTTTTATATGTAGTAGGGAATTGTGTTGTTAATATAGTGAATCTTTGATAGTACCTACTATAAATATCAGGTGTACTATCCTATTTTTTTATATATATCTACACATATACATATATATTTAAAATATAGGGACCCCACAGGTATCGGCGTCTGGGCCCAAGTATTCGGTGGCTAGAATCTAGATAAAGGAACCTCCTCATGATATGTCCTATCGTGATCGTGTCGTATAGACGTATCGTATGGAGGATCCGATTGTATTTATTGATGTGTGTGATGTATTTATCTAATATCAAGAAATATTTCAAAAGCCATTACTTCGAAGTAAATGATGCTAAGTGATAATGAGTGACATGCTAAACTTTTGTTAGTTAGATGTAGTATATTTTAATTACATAAATTGCTTTAAGATTATTTTTGCTTTTTATTCCAATATTTTCCTATGTTATTGTATTACCCATCTACGTCCCACTACTCGACAACGGACTCCTGTTTTCTCCTGCCCAGTCGTTAAAAATTTCCACTAATTTATTCTCTTACCCACCATATAATAAGACATTATTGAACGTAAATAACATTTATCTTTAGATATGATGCCTTTCGCATGACTTGAATACATGCTGTATATAAACAAAGAAAGTTCCCAAGGCACATTTTCATGTTTGAACAACACTCGATTATTCTTCGGATTCAAAGAGATATAAGGATATATGCACACTTCCACATGTTGCATTTTCCGACGGAACTGCTCAAGCCGGCTTGTTTTACAATAGAGTAGGATATTATTACAGTCGCGTGAGAATATGTGGTTGATTTGTTGGATGATTTCAATTAGCACGTTAACATGAGGTCCTGAATTAAATTTCCGAGCCGTATGTGCTTCTGCACATTTATTTTTTCTATTTTAAATATCAATGGAAATATGCTCACTTAAACACAATGCTAATAATATCTTAGGGTGGGATATGAAGACGATGGGATCAGAACAGATGTGAGGTTGTCATATATTGACAGTTAGACAAAAATATATGATTCTTAGATTTTGAACCTGTAAGCACGCACCAGAAGGCATTAAGTACTTGACGCTTTTCCCAGACAGTACAGCATGGAGTACAGAGTAGTCTTCAAGAAGGAGGCGAGAAGATTCTAGCAGGTTCGGTAACGTGCTAGGGATACTTTTGGCTTAGAAGCGGATTGTGGAGCCCTGCATCCTTTAAATTGCTAGCATATATACATCTATATATCTCTGAAGTTTTGTATAAGTAATGCATTACCACATTATCATGGTATCGCAAAGGCTTAAATATCACGGTAATCTTTTACTATCCGGAGTGTCATTACTTTGCGATCTTATTTATACAAAAATAGTTGAGTATCGTAAGAGTTATTCGGCATTATAATATTCAAACGATGTGCTGGTGTACACGTGGCTTTATCGCAGCAAAGAAGAGCCAGTAAGCTCAACATGACATCACGCTTACACGGGTATAGGAAAAATATTTTTTAAAATAACCAGTAGATTAGTTTAATAGCCCATCAATAATGTTCGGCATGTAAGTACGATTAATTACTATAATATCTATCTATTTACTCTGCTCGTATCTTCGTCTGGGCAGGTTTGTAGTTGTTTATCGCTCGCAGAAATAAAATATTAATTCTATTTTCGATCAGATATGCAGGTAATGCCCTAAAATCCTTTATTAATGTTAAATGGTTCTACAAGTGAACACAATACAAAAATACTTGATAATTTTTCGGTAATTAATGATAAGTTAAAAAGAATTATGACGTTTGTCAGCGCTATTTATTTCAATATAAGTATGAATAAATACCTTGGGACTATGCCTTAAAGCTAGTCAATTATATATTATACATATGTGTCTCCAAGCTTTGCAGTCAGGAGCTCTGACCACTAGGCCATCTTGTTATGTCATTGTCTTCTAAAGCACTCTTTGTTAAGTATTTTGAAATTACCAGAACTATTTTTATATAATCACACCACGAGCTTTACGGTGAAGGAAAGCGTCGAGAGTAAACCTACATACGTCTGAGAAGAAATTCAAAGGCGTATGTATAGTTGTGCTTGAGTAACGGCGATGGACTCGCCATCTGTCACGTTGGCACCTAATATACCTCTGGCGGTGTGTGTGGGTATTACCTATACACCTCTGCCTACCCCTTCGGGGACCCTTGTGGAAGGCGTGAGGATATATTATATTATGGGTCTCTTCTGGGAAGGCATGGTGGGATGTAACATAACATAACATATTGTCGCCTAAAATATATATACATATTTAGGTGCAAAGGTGACAGATGGAGAGTCCATCGCCATTATTATTGTTTGGAATTTGTTTTTAGATTATTAATAGCGTGTGTTTTGGCGTTCGCTACTTATTGGGGTACCAAATACATAGTGCAGCCACTTCCGCCCCTGCCGGGCTACGTACCGCCCACGTCTGGGGCGCCACCTGTAGTGCACACCACTTCTTCGACCACGCCGAATTATGACGCGGAAGAAACAACCACAACAATATATTTCAACTATTAAGTTGTAAGTAAAGTAGTTATTTTCAAATATCAATTTCTAGATTATAGAGAGAAAAGCCGTGGTGGCCGAGTGGTTCGAGCATTGCGACGCAAAGGTCGCAAGTTCGAATCCCGACTGTACCAATGAGTTTTTCTGAACTTAAGTACAGTGATTAGTCACACCACGAGCTTTACGGCGAAGGAAAACATCGAGAGGAAACCTACATGCGTCTGAGAAACAATTTAAAGGCGTATGTAGGTATAGTCGTGCTTGAGTAACGGCGATGAACTCGTCATCTGTCACTTTTGCACCTAATATATCTCTGGCAGAAAGTGTGTGTGGGTATTACCTACACACCTCTGCCAACCCCTTCGGGGACCTGTATGGGAAGGCGTGAGGATATATTATATTTAGTTATATCCAGCTGCGCCCGCGTTAAAACGTAAAATACATAAGTTAAGGTAGTTTTTCTGAAGTAAAATACTATGTGTCAATTCTGCTTAAATAATCTATTCCTGAGCAAAATTTAATCCAATTCCGTTAAGTAGTTTTCGCAAGAAAGAGGAATAAGCATCCTCCTAATCTTTGGCATTTGATATCGCTAAACCGAATTTAATGATGAAAAAGCAGATTCACATCACTAATATTATCATCATCATCATAATATCATCACGCCCAGTCCCGAAATGGGTAGGCAGAGAGAATAGAGTGCACGTAATATTATTAAATTAACGATACCTATACATACATAATCCGGGACGTATGCAGTAGCCCTTCAATGGTAGGCTTTATATGGGTCTATAAACCCCATCTTCTACGCTTATGGTAGAACGTTCGTTCTACCATATGCGTAACCATGCCTTCACCAATTATATAATAAGTATTGTGGATTTAATTAAATTTTTTCTACCACTAAAATAGCAAATAAGTAGGCGGTCCACTTGATGGTAAGTAGCCACCCTTTAGGGACGCTTGCAACACACACCTAGGGTACCCGCCTAACGGGGCTCGCGTGTTACCGGCCCTATTGCGCTTGTTCAAACTGAGCTATTAGATCATGTGAATGGCACATTATGCTTGAATCACCGTTAAGTCATTCAATCAATAAACATAGTATCGGAATCCAATACAAATTTGTAGTATGTTTGTAGTCGACGAGTCAGTCGGTTGAAACGCGTCTACAGTGTTCACAATAGGTGATCTCAGCATTATATTCTGAATAGAAAATGGTTCTAGCCGGTCTGTAAGTAAATCTAATGAGTACATTATTCTAATCGTTGTTGTTGTTGTTAGCCTGGTACATCCCAGTCACTCAAGGACCATTATTTTTCTCAAACATATGCAGGTTTCCTTTCGATGTTTCCATTCACCATAAAACTCGTGGTGTGACTAATCACTGTACTTAAGTTCAGAAAAACTCATTGGCCAGGATAGGGATTAAAACTAGCAAACTTTCACATTTATAATGTTAGTTCATTAATTATACTTTAATTTCTGTTATAATATTATTGACCGTGGGTGTATTTTATCCACATAACAAATATTCACAACATGAAAGTAGTAAAAATTTTTAATGAAATAAAGAAAAAAATAAGCTTAATTTGTTTTTTTTTTGTTTAACAGAGCTCTTATGATTGGCGCACTTATGGTGACCGTATTCTTGGGTGGACGATATATTATTGAACTGGATCGAAAAAACAATGCTGATTTACCACTCACCAATTTAACTGGAATAGGTATCAATTAACAATATATCCTCATTCACTATAACTTTAAATATTGGTATTTAATAAATCGGGAAGAAAAAATTCCAGGTCAACGAAGCCAATTGCTTGTAGTACGTTAATATTGTTAACTATTGTATAATTTATTGTGACACATATTTCCATTTAAGTTCCTTGGAAGAGCAATGCTTATTATAAAATTATGGAAATCGTTCAAACTTATTTGGCTATGTCTCTTAGACGTAGAGAAAGCCGATCATTAAACTAAGGATACTGTTTTCGTGCTAAGTCATTTACAAATCTAGTTGTTATATAATATGTTATAACTATGTGAGTCATTCTTTCGTATTGAGTAAGAACCCAGAAATCAAACAAATAATGTTTATTAATTAGTTAAGGTAGAAAACATGTTAAATATGTTTTATACAGTTTTGTAATGCCTGATAATAAGAAATTATTGTTAACAAATTCAATGTTTCATGGGGGTACGAGCTACAAACAATTTGAAATCAGCACTTGTATTGTAGTTAATTTTCCATAATATGTCAGGAATGTAGCTAATGTTAATATGTATAAACATTGATACCTAAACGTATATACTGAACATATTATTCATTTCATAGTGGGTAATAAAGCTTTTAGTCGCATATTAGATTTATGTATAAAAAATAGTCTCTATAGTTACTATTATTTATTTTTAGTCCTTCGGATGAATCAGAAAGAACGCGCTTATATCCAATATGACTGACCCATTTAATGTAACCAGAACCCTTGGATCAAGTTACTTTTCTTAACCTGAAATTTAGCTTATTCTGTTCTGTCGACGATGTTATTGAATATGTGAGATTGTGGATACTGGATTTGTACATAATTATATATAGTATGAAACATCTATAATAGATGTACTTAAATATTGTATCGAGATTCTCCTATGACGCTATATTGACATCGTTGTTTAAGAAAGTGAAAGAGAAATATTTATATACGACATACATAGCTATCCCTTAATCACTCTGGAGTTATTATTGCAATACCAAGACTTGGCAAATCCCGAGTTCCTATTGTGCATATAAATGTTAAGTATAAAACGTCCGTACTTTAATCAGTCAACGTGACTAACCGCGTTTTTCTGTGCTTAATTTAAACTAACCGTCTGTATTTTAGGTGAAGAACAAATTCTGAACATGATGTCTGGGAGAGTATATGGATGACGTTAACGCCTTTGTGAAGGAGTATAGATTTATATCATATTTGAACTAATTAAAATGCAGTCAATGAATATTTTTATATAAACATAAATATATTTTGATTAAGTATACGATACGACAGACAATTTTATTTTTTACAAAGAGTCCCACAACCTAAAATGATGGGGAGGTTCTTAAGTAGATAGCGTGGGCGCTGCTGCGTGGAGTTTCAGTAAAAAATGGTACATTGGAAAAAAGGCAAGTGAGAAGGTAAATGTCAGACAGATAGCAAATAAATCAGTCAGATAAATTCTTAAAAAAAAATAATAAAATATATTTATCTTAGTAAGCTTTGTGATATCCCGGCACAAAACAGCTGAAGATTGCTAGATACACAATCACTGGTGTGATTCATTCATATCAACACCTACCTAAGAAATTACATCTTACGTACATATATTTTCAGCCTCCCTAGTTTTACGCCAGTGTTCTCGGTTTTTCCCCCCAAATGAAATCCCCTTCTCTTCACGTTTACGCTATCCATAGTACTGCAATATCATTGGATAGAGTGTGGAATTAACGGGATTTTGCTTAGGGGGGTGAGATAGTCCCCACCACAGTTTCCCAGCCGCTTGTATGATGTCGTCGGCCCAACGTGGTGACCATTCAGCTACTACTCCTTCCGCCTTCTCGAGTGTCGATCAAAAACCGCTTTTGCAGAAATGTTGGTAAACAGCCAAGTGTACATATAGAGATGCTGATGAGAAGTTTTCTTAGGTATTTTCGTAATATGACATTACCTACCTACATTAGGAATATAAACAATACGTTCTGGTAATAGGTACTAACATTTGAGCCGCATGATAGGTTTGATATGATAGGTTTAATGTTCGGAATCTAACCGTGTACAGTTATTGTGCGAGAATCGGAAATTTATTAATCGAGACAGGCGATTAATCGTCAAACCCGCTTTACTTACCTGCCTTGGATGCCTGTGTAGGGGCAGCGTTTGTGCATTGTTTTGTTACCTTGTGTTTCGGGTGAACGGGCAATCACACTCTTAAAATGGTAACAAACTGTGCTGTACAACCTTTCAAAGAAGTTTCCTTCGGCAAATAAATTGTTAGTTTTGCCGATTTCGACGGTTTCTGTATGAGATGTGACAATACCGTGGCTGCATTCACGCGGAAGGATAATTACACACTCGATTACGTAATACAAACAAATTATACAATACACTGTATACAATACACTGATTTCATCTGATACAAATGCGCACACGTCGTATTCTGCATCAATGATATATCGGCAGTCGTGGTAAGCGTCTGTAGTTCGGACAATTCTAACGAAGATGGGAGCTGGATTGTGAGTGCTTTTCCTGTACTAGATAGTAATTATCTTATTCTATTACAATATTAATCGTAATCTTTGTATATAGCAGTAGAATTTGTATCTGAATAGTTACCGTAAACAAAGGCCATATTGGACAGGGCTTACAGTCTTATAGCTTAGAAATAGTTTAATTATAGAATTTTAGTAGCCGGTAGTGCAAATTCACTTGTTAAATAATCGACTAATCAATTAAAGTCGCGGTGGCCCAGTGATTAAAATAACCATCAGAAACACAGAGATTGCAAGTGTGTACCAATTATTGTTGTTTAAGCTTTAAGGTAAAGGGAAACATCGAGTGGAATTCAGTGCATTAATATAAAAAATAAATTTAAAATATAATGTATACTCACGCCTTCCCACGAGGGTCCCCGAAGGGATAGACAGCGGTGTATACGTAGTACCCACACACCCACGTTCCTCCAGAGATATATTTTAGGTGCCAACGTGACAGATGGCGAGTTTGGCGAGTTAAAATATACTTACAATATATTTGTACTATATACAACAATATAATATATACCTAGGATAAACTATAATTACCTAAACAATTAGCTATATAACCGGGAGCATGCATGAAGAGACTGATGATTTTTTTTTATACAACAAGAGTGGCAAACAAGCATACGGCCCACCTGATGGGAAACGGTTACCGTAGCCTATTTACGCTAACGATACCGAAGTATCACTTGCGTGTTGCCACTCTGTGTTCGGAGAGTTATAGTGTGTTGGCAGCATAAGGTCTAATCCCTCTGCTTCCAACACAATATGCGGGTGCGGTGCGAATGCGGGTGAAGTGAAAGATATATCTAGAAGTATAGATATATGTAACTGGCGTTCTACGCTTCCTGTATACCCCGTGAGAGATGATATGAGATATGTATGTATAACGAGGAAAGTATATTAGTAATTATAATTTTATGAACAGTTTAGTTTATGGCTTTCTGTGCATCTTTACACTTCGAATTGCAGTGTTCTTATCCTCGGCGCCTTTGCATTCACAATATTCTGGACTGCCAAGTTCTTGAATGAAATCTACGGTCACACGAGCCCAAGAAACAAGACAAAATTGGCCAGATTTGTGTTATCACCCACCACGCCAGTCTTAGGAGACTTTGTCGAGTACCACGAGTGACTAGGTACTTACAAACATCACCTACTTAGAATTAATCTTGTACGTTTGCATCTGCACTTGATGATCACATTTTTGCATTTAAATATATCAGAGAGATCTAAGCATAGATCATAGCAAATAGAGCTCGTAGTCGGCACTTTTCTTTGTTCCATGCTGTTGGAAAATATGCTTCCTATATATTTATACACATGGCTCAGTTTCGAGCATTACTAACAAATTACCTGACCTGCCTGACCAAGATTTCTTTTAACAATGTCAACACTGAATGTTACAACCTTATACCTATATGCAGCTTTCAAGAGCAGCACCGACAATTATGAAGTCTGTACAGCCATAATAAGGTATAGTCCACAAATAATCAAACGAATACACAAATATATACAAATGTTTATAGGAACTACCTGATAACAAAAACATCTACCTATAAATAAAACGAACGTTGCTTATAATAAAAATTCAGGGGCTCGAGGATGGCATACCGTTCATGATTTCACATTTTCTTGTTCGAATTCTAAATACAAGCGTATTATTTTGCGTGTGATAAGTATATTGTTATTTCTTCGTCTACAACGCAAATTTTATAAAACACATAATTGTATTTCGTATTTACGTATGCACTTAGCATGTGAAATTTAACTTTTTTTATACCTCTGATGTGGCAAATTAGCATGCGACGCCTATGGACGCTTGCAGGAATCTTTTCACCCCGCTTAACTAGCAACATTAAGTGAAAATATTTGTGAATATTCATGAATAGGTGCATAGCTTGCCATAATACTTAATAATTTAATAATTATATTTCAGAATTCTCCTGACTGGCGGCATTTTAATTATCAGTTCAGTCATACTTACCAATTTCCTCAGGGCCAAGATATTGGATATGCAAGGTAATTTATTTGAAGTTACATTTATTAGCGTCGTTTAAAACATTATTTAAACCCGATTTGTCTGAAACCATACAGAATATGGATGGGAATACTTGTCAAGTTCAATATTTTTTCCGGAATCCGTACTTGTAGAGGGTATCGAGGATCATGTTTCAAAGTACACTCGATCGTTGATACCCCACAAGTGGTCCCTAGTAGTGTTAGCTAAACTAACAATTATAGAGATATCGAGAAGAACGGATCATCCTTAAAAAATGCAGTTTTTTAATGAGAACTGTACCAACTCACAGTCAAATGACATTACTTCTAAGTAGTGTTATGGTCGTAGCTTCTGCCTCGCAATTCTGCTTTGTGCTAGTAATAATCCTGGTATTGCAAGTACCTACATTTTTACGGGCAGTATGTTCATCTATTTACATGATTATAAACAATAAGTGTTCCCTGTGTCCCTTACGTTGAATAAAAGCTTTTTGGTGTAGCATCAGCAAACGTGACATTAAGGGACATAATTTGTGAACCGTGTTCTATTTACAGCGCCGTCTTTATTGAGCTTGCCTCCATTTCCAAACATCTCATTACTGCACATGTTCGCCCCGAGAACGACGACAACTACGACACCTAAACCGAAGGGAAAGGGTAAGTAAGAAAACACAGCAGTTGTGTGTGCCGGATGAATATGTACAAAAGCGCCGAAGATCAAAGCTGCTGGTGGGGTCGCGAAAGTAGACCACCTTGCACAGCGAAACGCCGCTCATTCATAAATCATAAGGCATTGACATTTTTTTCTGTGCACTAAGGGAATTCAAAAAGTTCACTATCCTTCTAATATTACAAATGTCAAAGTTTGGGAGCATATTAGTACCATTTCGTGCGTAAGCAACTAAATGGATTGAGATGAAATTCGGCACAGGGATAGCTTGATTAACATAATAGGATATGTTTTATTTCAAAAATATGTTTTACGCGGGTGAAGCTACGGGGCACAGTTGGTTTGTTGTACTCTTTATTTCATAGTATAGAATTAAGTATAATTAAGTAAGATAAGGAAATTTTATTGCATTTGGTAACCCTAAAAATGTAACAATAAGTTAGATATATAGATAAACATTATGGCGGAATTGTCAAGGCAGAGTGACTATAGAGTTCTCTCTGGACGAATAAAAAGCCTAAGCCTTTCCAATATAATGACCAAATGAATATATTCTATTGTTTCGGAGCATGATAAAAAGAAAAATTAGAATATGATATATTGTAAATTTTCGCTTTTATAATTTTATAATTGGAATATTTGAAAATAATTATAATGTCTTGAGTCTTGAACAAAAAATATTCCAATTCTAAAAAAAATTAATTTGATAAAATAAAATAAAATATAGTATTATATAGTAATAAAACTGAAAGACTAAAGTAACAATTTTCTGACTATATATTAAGCTTTAAGGTAAGGTTAGTTTCTAATTTGTACCTTAATATGTGAATATGCTAAATAAGGAGATTCATATTATTTAAATTTAATAATAGAAGGATGTGAAGATATTTTATCGGTAATGATATATAGATATATTTACCGTGTCGATACCCTTTTCATAACCTCCTAATTATGATAGGATAGCCACCCGAGTAATAAGAACAATACGATATATTCCTCATTTAAAGGGAGTTGGTTGGAGTTACTTATGTAAGGTATATAAAATATAAGTAACTAGGAATTAACTAAGAAATAATGTACATAGACTTTTTTATTTTTATACTGTACTCTTATAACGATTTATTTCGGCTCAATAGCGACGAGCTAAAATGTATATATTTGGGAGAGTAGAGTATTTATGATCTGGGTACTAAGTTAAAATTTATTACATATAGTACTTTTTATTATTCTGTACTCTCCATAACAACTTGTACTTAATATTACGTTTGTTAATGTTATTATATAAATATTATATGAATGGTTACCAATCTTATATGTTGACTGACTATTGACTAATTGTTATTTAAGCAAAACGTAACAAAAACATTTGGTAAATAGCTTTGTACGAATACAATTGAATTTATGTTGTTATGAAAATTGTAAGAATGTCAGGACTGATTTATATTTTTGAGGCACCTTTTTTGGAAATAAACAAAATAAGTTCCATATTTTTTTTATATTTATCCAAGATCGGTTGTGAATCTAGTACATGGGTATTACTTATTCATAGTCTAACATAACATCATAATCTGATGTCTAATGAGGTTTCTTCTATTCTTCCTCACGCCTTCCCACAAGGGTCCCCGAAGGGGTAGGCAGAGGTGTATAGGTAATACCCACACACCCACTTTCTGCCAGAGGTATATTAGGTGCCAACGTGACAGATGGCGAGTCCATCGCCGTTACTCAAGCACGACTATACATACGCCTTTGAATTTCTTCTCAGACGTATGCAGGTTTACCCTTCTATTCTTAATAAATATATTTAACTGCACGAGCAGTTCTGCTCGGCATATGTCACGGTGGCATCCGAATATATGTCTGTTACACATCTGCCCACACCTGCGGGAAGGGGGGGGGAGCTTCCGAGAAGGCATGAACATATGAGGTATTTTTATTTATTTTTATTTACGATCAAAAACAGAAACATTATTTTAACACAAAAGTATTTAACATAAGAAAAAAAACAACAACAAGAACCGTGGCGGCCGAGTGGTTCGAGCATTTGTCTGCGACGCAAAGGTCGCAAGTTCGAATCCCGACTGTACCAATGAGTTCTTCTGAACTTAAGTATAGTGATTAGTCACACCACGAGCTTTACGGTGATGGAAAACATCGTGAGGAAACCTGCATACGTCTGAGAAGAAATTCAAAAGGCGTATGTATAGTCGTGCTTGAGTAACGGCGATGGACTCGCCATCTGTCACGTTGGCACCTAATATACCTCTGGCGGAAAGTGGGTGTGTGGGTATTACCTATACACCTCTGCCTACCCCTTCGGGGACCCTTGTGGGAAGGCGTGAGGATATATTATTATTATTTATATTATATAAAAAGACAAAAGTATTCGTAATTGTAGGTAACCACAGTTTTTATGAATATACTTATAACTTATGGGGAAAGTAAACATTAAAATATAAAAATAGCATAGAAAGTTCATATTTAACAAGCTTTTATTTAGTATCACTTGTCTCGTTGTCTGCCTGAAATCATATATTGCAAGTTAAATTTGACACAGTTCCCGGTGTTCGATGGAGATACAATTTCTACGCATATGTATTGCGCGTGACTGCAATATTATGATGACATGGACACTGGTTGGTGGCCACTGCTTATTTAGTTGATTTAAACACATATAAGTAATCACCACAATTGTCTATATTAATGGACCTAGGTATGGTAAGCATTGTACTCAGAGGAAAGTTCAACCCAAAATTGGTTTTATATGACCGAATACAAAGCAACTTATCCAATTGCCCGTGGTAGTCGCTTTGGAGCCAAAATATTAACGTAAGCTAACAATTATGAATACTTAATATTCGCTACAGTTGGTAAGTTTATGTACGAAGAAACGAGAGATCAACGATTTTTTGCCTGATGGAGAGTGAACGAATATAATCGGTCGTCGTAAGATGTAAAGTTACGGTTATTGGCGTCAAACGCAAGAATACTTAAAAATCTCTTTTGCAACCTCGCAACTCTGCGCTCGTAAAAAGGAGACTAAAAGATGTACTAATTAAAATAAAACGACAACACCCAAGGTGTGATTCGCACTTGCGGCTTGTTTGGATTGTCGTTTTCACCCTTGATAATCTAACCACTTCATCTTTGATCAGTGCTTTAGGTACCGGCTGAAGAATTTTTAATAATTCTTGAAAGGCCACCTAACACGCGCCTCATGGGAGAAAAATACTGAGAAAAAAAACAAATGCTAGAAAGGAACTTATTGAGTAACGTTGATGACCTCGCCAGCTGTCATGTCATGTTAGTAATTAAATATAATTTTTATTTATAAATAAAAAATATTCTATTATTATAAATAAATAATAAATATAAATAAATTATTAAATAAATTATTATTATAATTAAAATATATCTCGCGGAATGTGGGTGTGTGGGTACTAACTGCACTTCTCTGCCTACCACTTTAGGGATGGCGTGAATAAGATCTCATCACGCTGAGTTCAGACCACTTTTGCTTCGCCTACATTCATCAGTCTCGACATACATGGCCGACGTTATCGAATAACGACTCTTAACGATCCCATCCTTGAGCGTCCGATCGATTTGATCTAGGTAGTTGGAATGTGGTCTTTCTCTGCCACGTCTTCCAAACGCATCTCAATTTCAATCTCATCTTTATTTATATAAATAGGAATTAAACAAACCTTTTGTCTGGCTACTACCAACTTATTTGTCCAGTGCTTTGAATTATTTTGCTTACGTTACCTTAGCTATTGTCTTGTGACAATGGATGCCATTAGGTAATAGAACGTCCCGCGGAAAGCATCGTCCGGATTTCCGTCCGTTGGTAATTGTTGGATAATATTTCAACCAGTGGGAAATTACGCAAAACCCGCCGTGAAATATGAGTATTTTGAGGTAACATTATAACAAAAATAGCGCAAATTCTCTCTAGATTCACAGATCATTTGGCGGATGAAAGAAATTCATGTCTAAACCACGAAGGTGGTAAACACGCATGCGGTCCGCCTGATGGGAAGCGGTTACCGCCGCCTATGGACGCTTGCCACACCGGGGGCATTTGCCCGCGCGCTGCCTAACCTAAAAGAATAATTTCACACCCTTCTTGAAGAACTCCATGCTGTACTCTCCAGGGGAAACGTCATTAGTCTCTTCAAAAATCACCGGTACCAAGTGCTTTTGACGTTCCCATCCTTAAGTAGTCATTTGATTTGATCAAGAAAGTTGGCACGTGGTGCAAAGCCTTTCTTTATCTTTCACGGTCATTAATCCCAACAACATTAATAAATGTGAGTTTGTGAGGATATTTGTACCGCCAAGTAAAAACTACTGAACGGATGTAAGTATTTGACAATAATCAACCAACGAAATCAAATTACACGCGTAGGAAATCGTAATTTTCTCATTACTGTAATCTAGTTATTAGTAGTTAGTTCGGATGGGCCAGGTGCAAAAAAGTATATAGTACAAATAAAAATTATGAGAAAATTATTGATCGTTTCATGTTTCAGCCTTCTATTACTTAGTGGAATTACGGGCTTATTCATGCATACTGCTTATTACAATGTAGAAAATAGAAAAAAAGCAATGATGAAAGACGTGACAGACAAAATTCAAATTATTGAGCATGAATTAACAAGAATACTTTTACCTCCCTGGATGTCTGTGGGAAATGACAGTGATAAATTATCGACGAGGACGACGACGACAATGACGACGACGACGAGGACAACAACAGTGCCTACGGAATATACTACTACAAAGGACCCCTACGATGGACATAAACCGATCGAGAGGCCTGCACGGCACGCGGGCGGCACGTCCAGGGGGGCGGCAAATTGAGCAAATCATACCTAATTCAAGACATTGTACCCCTGAACGGTCGACTCCTACGCAGAAGGCGCGCATAGGATACCAACTTGGGGCGCCTGCAGCGGGCTAGCCGGTCACCGGCTAGGTAGCGCGCGACCAATAGGCATTATATATATTTTTTTATTTTTCATAATCATAATTAAGTGTAAAAGATTACAAGGTGGAGAAGCAATCACGGAGGAAACACATTTTTTTTATGAGGTAATAAAATCTTTTATTTTTCGTAATTTCTCTTATTTGAATTACTAGGCTGTTAAATAAAAGCTTATTAATTATACATCAAAGTTAATGCAGATTCTAAAAATATATAGTGTCCGTATCCCAAAAGTAGCTCATATTAAAATATTGTTTCTTTTTTACAAAACCTCCCAAAGAGGATTATAAGAAATTTCATTGGTTTCTGTCCGATCACCAGCTCCACGGGTGCGGATCTATTAAATTTTGTCAAGGATTTATTTTCACAATTAAATCTCAACATTCAAAATTTCGCAAATGTAAAGGCATGAAGAGTTACCGTCATTCACGCCAGTTGATTTGTGAATGTCTTAATTGTGGATTCGATCTAAGATCGTTACTCACGCACATTTTTTGAAGAGATCGCATCTCAACTGCATTTAAGCTTCCTATGACATACCCAGGATTCGCTGCCATACAATTAAGTATGCACCAATATCGCATGGTGGACAGCAACTCGATAATTCTTGCTCAGAATTTTATTGCCCATCAACGCCGACATGGCCCCATTCACCTTATTACCGGCAGTTATCCTTCTTTCAATATCTTTTTCATACTTTCCATACTTTCCATCTCGTGTGAACATGCTTCTTAAATATACAAATTCATTCACTTGCTCTAGAATTTGCCCATTTACCGAAATAACACACTCTGTCACTTGTTCATCTCTTTCGAATACCAGAAACTTAGTCTTGCCAGCGTTTAGGCGCAGCCCCTTCTTTTCACATTCTTCTTTCATTATGGTAACTAGTGACTGCAGTTCGCCCTCTGATTTATTTATTTACATAATTAAAACGGCATAAACATACCAATTACATTAATTAGGATAAAATTATTCTACAACACAATCATATACTACAAAAATAAAATAAAAATATACACAATTACGTCACTGTCATGCACCCCGCTCGCAAAACTTCTTGCACTCGAACAATATTTTGAGCCATGCATCCGCAAACACATCGCAATCAGGGTTCTGGTTCAGGAGAGCGTTGAGCGAGGCCAGGACTCGTGGGATGGGAGATTGGGCGCGCGCTGAGGTGCGAGACGGTGGCACGGCGAACAGTCTGCTGATGCTGATGACGCCAGTAAAACCGCGTCATCGGCGCGGCGTATAGAAGATAGTTGACAACTAAGTTTCCCATTTCCACTCCACATCCGTTCGTTTTTAAAGGCTCTCAAACAGTTATCTAGATATATAATGAACAGGCAGGCAAACATGATATACCATTGTTTGACCCCTCGTCTGCACATCAAACCAGGGTGACATCAAGGGTGATTTCACGGCATGCAGTAGGGAACTACTTACTACTCACTCCATATCCAGGCAACACCTCCCAGAGTGCCTTTCGTACGACTCTATCAAATGCCTTCTCTAAGTCGACGAAAGCGCAGAAAACTTTCTAGCTAACATCCAAAAACCTTTCCGCGATTCCTCGAAGCGAGAAGGTTTGATCCATACATCCTTTTCCTGGTCTAAATCCACCTTGGGATTCCCAGAGAAACCATTCGCAAGAGCAATGCAAGATAAAATTTATAAAAATACATATGTTACTTAAAATAAATGTTTTATCTGGGTTGTTGTTTTTTCCCCACCATAATGAGAAAACATTGATTATCCTTTTTTGACAAAACTCAAGAGTAGGCGTAGGGCGGCATAATCGGTATTGCACGCGGGCGACTAAACCGCTAGCGGCGGGCCTGGATATAAATAGGCAGAACTCGAAGTGTAATATATCGTATTCTTTTAATGCTCAGTGCCTGAGAAATTTAGTTTTAAAACTGCAAACCAGCGTGTTAAGAGAACAGAAAAATTTTGATATCTTCGCTAAGTAGTAACAAAACGAGTATTTCGAACTGGTTACATGGTTTTGTTTCTAATACCATATACCTACCTACTTCAACACAGATTTTATTGGTATCGAGGATTAAGTATCAAAATATAATCGATTGTCGATACCCTACAAGTGGTCCCCAGTCACGTTTACTAAACGAAAAGTTTTAGAGAAATCGCGAACAACGGATCATCTTTTAAAAATGTAGTTACTTAATAAGAACTGTACCAACTTACAACTTAAAGTAGATCGCAGTAAAATGGCATTACTTCTATATAGTGTTATGGTCGTTGCTTACTGCCTCGCGATTCTACTAGTAATACATTGGTATTGCAAGTACCTATATTTTTACGGGTAGCTGTTCACCATCAGGCGAACGGTATGTTCATCTATATAGATGATTATATGCAATAAGAGTTCCCTGTGTCCCTTACTTTGAATAAAAGCTTTTGATTTTGTAGCATCAGCAAATGTGAGATTAAGGGACATATTTTTTAACCGTGTTATATTTACGTATAGTAGAATATGTTTTATTGCAAAAAGATATGTTTTACGCGGGTTTAACTACGGGGCATACTTGGTTTGATGTACGCTTTATTTAATATTATAGGATAAAGTAAGTGATAAGGCAATTTTCTTGCATTTGGTAACCCTAAAAATATAACAATAAGATAAATAGATAAACATTATGGCGGATATATCAAAGCAGATAGTCTATAGGCGTTTTATTAGTCTATAGCCTAGACGAATAAAACGCCTAAGCCTCTCCAATATAATGACCAAATGAATATATTATTCTGTTGTTTAATCGGAGCATACAATACTTATTCATATATTCTATTTATATAATTGGAATTGTGAAAAAATATAATAACAATAAAAGAACGTCGAAAAAGAACGAAAAAAAAATTATGCCAATTATACAAAAGATAAATATAGTTTTATAATAAAATACATTACTATAGAATAAAATCTATATATATATAGGAGATCCCATTTTTGAACTGACTCATCACGAAATCTCAGGAACTGTAAGGCCGATTGACTTGAAATTTGGTAGGAGTATTCCTTACGCGGTGTAGAGGTCAGCTAAGAACGGATTTTATGAAATTCCACCCGCAAGGCGTTAAATAAAAAAAACACGTTTTTCAACCATTGCTTTTGATGGCGCGAAGTACCAATGTTATCTGGGAAAAACAATTGAAAGAGAGTCGTTCTTCACTTGCGTTTTAAAATAAGAATTCGATTCAATGTTTGATTTCAATGATTCAAATTTTTTTTTTAATCGATTATTTATACATTTAACTAAGTGTTATTTGTGACCTTTAAAATAATTTAAATTAGTTATTAATAAATTTAATTTATTTATTTCAACGCATAAACATAGATGATGCTCAAATATAAAACAATATTAATTGGACACCAAGAATCGTATTTATTGCATATTGTTATGGGATACCATAGACGATAACAAGTAAAACTGGCGCGTACCATGGATTGATTATGGCGCGAAATACAAATGTCATCTGGAAAAAACAATAGCGAGAGAGTCGTTCTTCACTTACGTTTAGTAGAGTCGGGACAAGTCGGGCAATTTTTGTGATTTTTTTTTTCAGTTCGGAGTAACGATCTTAGATCGAATACGCAATGAAGAGATTCTCAAATCAACGGGTGTGAACGGGGGTGTGATTGAAAAGATGAAGAAAGGCATGTTAGGTTGGTTTGGACATATAGAGACGATAAGATTGACGAAACAGATATACAAAGCGAAAGTGTGTACAAGAAGAGGCAGAGGAAGACCACGTTCCAACTACCTAGATGAAATCAATCGGACGCTCAAGGACGGGAACGTCAAGAGCACTCGAAACCGACGAACATGTATAAAAGAGACTGATGAATGTGTACGAGGCGCAAGAGGCATGTAAGTCTAGAGAGAACTGGGGCTCTATACTCTCAGCCTACCCCGTTAGGGACTTGGCGTGATGATATGTATGTTTTTCAATTCTTTACCCTTATGGTAATAAGGCAAGAAATCTGTTGTAACGATATTCACAACACTATAACTTCTAGAAGACAACTGTTGTATTCTCTGTGACA
>JACCPG010009223.1:0-16709 GCA_016069955.1 Drepana arcuata
CAAAGGCAAATACCAGGATCGCAGGTAATAGCACCAGTCCTTCCACTTATGGTGTTTCGGCGGTAGTAAGGTAAGGACCATTACCCAATAAATAGAATTTATTGAAGCATTAACTTTCGCGTTTCGACATCGACTTGTACTGAAACCATTTCAGTTAAAACTTGACGCTAGCTCTTTAATGCTTTACTCATGCTTATATTACAGCTGAATACCAGAGGTAAATAAAAAATGGCGAAATTTCATTAAGAAGTCATGGAAATGCAAAACTTTGGAATGTAATTTGAATGCTCATTTCCTAATGATTTCCGAGCTACTTATTTCACCACTTGCCACGAATTTTTAACCGACTTCAAAAAGGTGGAGGTTCTATGTTCGAAAGGATGTATTTTTCTTTTGAAAAAATCCAATCCACTGCATACAGTTAATTACAGCGAAGGAAAACATCGAGAGAAAGCATACATTTGAGATAGAATTCAAATCGTGCATGTGAGACGGCGGTGGACTCTTCCGTCACACCCACTTCATATTTCTCCGGCGAAAAGAGCCTCAATCTCTCTCTAGAGGCGTAAAATATGGGAAGATAATTTGTTTCGTGACCAGATTCTATCAACACTGCGCCATTCTAGATTCACATGGGGTTTTATGGTACCGGTCACATGTTCGGTTGCCGCAACATTATTCGATATTTTTCGATGCAACTACATATTTTGACTAGTTTAGTTCGGCTACTTTGTGTGAAGATATTACTACTGTATTATTTTACATGCCCAAGCTTTAACACACTTTCCAACTACCTCTAATCGAACTTTCATTTAAGGATGGGAACGTCAAGAGTACTCGCAATAAGCGAGGCTTGGATTGATAATTGCGGTGATAGAACTGGCGCTCTACTACGCCTATGGCGTGTTATGTTTAGTAAAAACATGTATGACAAAAAGTTCGCCGCTAACTATAAGAGTCGGTGAGGTTAGAAGCGAGGAACATCCAACAATTACCTCTTAAATTTATGATCCATTTGATGATACCTTAAATGTTACAAAATGAAGTAGGGAAGATGGTGATAGCGCAGACATTATCCTCATAATATATGTAAGCTCCCGCGAGATGTATTAACCCCAACTGGAGTAACTAGTTAATTAGTAGCATTTACACTCACGTAACTTCGCTACCCCATAAGCTGCGGTTGCTTTGTACTGGCGCATAAGACCTTGTTTGACCCTTGGCTAAGAGAGGTATTCGTTAATTTTATTGTTCGTCTGATCAAACATTTTAAAAGAGCCATGGTGCTCTAGTGTTAAGAGTGCCTGCAACACAAATATTGCAAGTTCGAATCCCAACTGTACCAATGAGTTTTCTGAACTTAAGTACAGGGATTAGTTTACGTTAGTTCCAAGAGCTTTACGGCGAAGGAAAAAATCGAGAGAAAATCTGCATCCCCTTGAGAAGAAATTCAAAATCGTAAGGCGTGCTTGAGTAACGTCGACGGACTTTTTTCTTTATTTGTACAACAATAATAATAATAATATAATATAATATATCCTCACGCCTTCCCACAAGGGTCCCCGAAGGGGTAGGCAGAGGTGTATAGGTAATACCCACACACCCACTCTCCGCCAGAGGTATATTAGGTGCCAACGTGACAGATGGCGAGTCCACCGCCGTTACTCAAGCACGACTATACATACGCCTTTGAATTTCTTCTCAGACGTATGCAGGTTTCCTCTCGATGTTTTCCTTCACCGTAAAGCTCGTGGTGTGACTAATCACTGTACTTAAGTTCAGAAACTCATTGGTACAGTCGGGATTCGAACTTGCGACCTTTGCGTCGCAGGCAACTGCTCGAACCACTCGGCCACCACGGCTCTATTGTACAACATGGGTGGCAAACAAGCATTCGGCCCGCCTGATGGAAAGCGATTACCGCCGCCTATGGACGCTTGCAACACCTGGGGTATCGCGCGTTGCCGACCCTGCAGGAATCAGGATTCCTCATCTGTCACGTTAGCACCTTAAATATATGTCTGGCGGAAAGTGGGTGCGTGTGTGAGTACTACCTATACACCTCTGCCTCCACTCATTGGTACAGTCGGGATTCGAACTTGCAATCTTAGTGTTGCAAGCTGCTCGAACCACTCGGAGACCACGGCCTTACGGGAATAATTATCTTTATATTCACTGAAGCTGAAGTCTATAAAGGCATTTAAAATAAAGCTTCTTTTGTATAAAGGTTCATTAATTTATTAAATATTTTTCCTTATTGGTGTTTGTTCGTAAATATTTGAGAGGCGCTTAATTTCGTTTTATTTTAATGTTGGTTCCCGTATTTTAACGCATTGTATTACTAGCCGTACTACTATTAAAGCCGTGGTGGCCGACTGGTTCGAGCAGTTGCCTGCGATACAAAGATCGCAGCTTCGAATCCCGACTGTACGAGTTTTTCAGAACTTAAGTACAGTGATTAGTCACACCACGAGCTTTACGGTGAAGGAAAACATCGAGAGGAAACCTGCATACGTCTGAGAAGAAATTCAAAGGCGTATGTATAGTCAAGGACGGGAATGTTAAGAGTACTCGAAACCGACGAGCATGTATGAAGAGACTGATGAATGTGGACGAAGCGAAAGAAGTATGTAAGTCTAGAGAGAACTGGCGCTCTATACTCTCTGTCTACCCCGCTAGGGACTTGGCGTGATGATATGAATGCATGTATGTATGTATAGTCGTGATATACCTCTGGCGGAAAGTGAGTGTGTGGGTATTATCTATACACCTCTGCCTACCCCTTCGGGGACCCTTGTGGGATACGTCTTTGAATTTCTTCCCAAACGTATGCAGGGTTCCTCTGGATGTTTTCCTGCCAAACTGTATGACAGTTTGTCGGAATTAAATATATATCTTATACTCGGATATACTAAAATATGGAGCAGTACTCCACATATGGAGTACTGCTGCCACCTGTGGGCTGGAGCCCCTGGATACCAGCTACTCCAGCTAGGGCCTTTTGACGCGGTTCAGAAACGCGCCGCTAGAATTGTCGATGATCCCATGCTCACAGGCGGAATTGGAATTGCTAAGTCTGAGGAGAGACTATGCCTCCCTGTGTGTGTTCTACCGCTTGTATAACGGGGAGTGTTCTGCAGAATTGTTCGACATGATGCCCACTTCCACCTTCTACCACCGCAACTCTCACCATCGACGGGGAATTCATCCCCATACCTTGGAACCACAAAGGTCTCGCACTGTGCGCTTCCAAGGAGTTTTCTTCCGCGAACGCTCAGGCTGTGGAATGAGCTCCCCGTTGAGGTTTTCCCTGGAGAGTACAGCATGGAGTTCTTCAAGAAGTGTGTGAAAAGATTCCTGCAGGGTCGGCAACGCGCGAGTGATACCCCTGGTGTTGGAAGCGTCCATAGGCGGCGGTAACCGCTTACCATCAGGCGGACCGCATGCTTGTTTGCTACTCATGTGGTATAATATATATATACCACGTTACCTATATATATATATATAGGTAACGTGGGAGGACCCACGTGGCACAGCTAGTACAGTCATAAAGATCTTAATATCTCTCTTCATCACTGTGTAGGTACATATGTATATGTACATATATATATATGTGATAATCCACGCCTATCAAATTAGTAATCCAGCAGTATTAAGCCCCGCCGGCTTGCATAGATCCAGCCTACATTTAAGTCTTGGCATAAATTTTGGCATAAATTTGCCGTGACCTTAAAACAAAGCGACAAGTTTAATTGACTACACGAAATGAATTAATGACCCAGTTATATTCTCAAATTTATGCCCTAGCCGTTTCTCGGCAGTTATTTAAGAAATTTACAACCGAATAGACGTTATTCAAGGAAAAAAACTAATTAACTCTATTTATGTACAAGTATTAATGTATAAATATTAGTAAAATTACTATTTGAACGTGCCGGGAAGAAGTATAAGAGAAAAACGTTCCAACTATATAAGTACCGTATAAACTTTTAAACGCATAAAGAAAAAATACTTGAATATTATATACAGACATTTAAATTTTCCTTGCTTTAGATAAACACATGTTTTTCGCTTAATAATTTTTCCTACAAAAAATAGCCATGTGTGGTAACACTAAAGAGACTTTCGCACACGTTCATAATAATCCACATTGCACCGTGAATACTTTTTAATAACTCATGTGTGCCTGTAGGATAAGCCGCCCACGCGGGCACCAGAATAGAACCTCACACCCCTAGTTGCGTCAGGGCTGCAGACAATTGGGGTTGGGGTACAGTGTGGTATAATGGGATTTTAATGTACGTATGAAGTTGTTGGAATTTCGTTCAAATGTTTTAGGCAGCTTCTAGAAATTTGTTTCTCAAAATGGGCTTAAAGTTCTTTCTACACACGCCATGTTTTCAGAGGAATTTGTTATTTAACAAATATTCACATACATTTGCAGTTTACAATATTACACATCACTTATTTTATTTTCTTTTTTCACACAACTACTTGTACTGTTTTTGTTAGTCACACCACGAGCTTTAAGGTGAAGAAAAGAACATTGACAGGGAACCTGCATGGACATGTTTAAAAGACATTAAAAGGCGTATGTGTAGTCGTGCTTGAGTAACGGCGATGGACTCGCCATCTGTCAAGTTGGTACCTAAAATATGTCTCAAGCGGAAAGTGCGTGTGTGGGTACTACTACTAATTGGACGATATTTAGATAATTTTCAACAGCATCTGTAACAAATATACAATTGTATTAAGTCCTGAAAGGCAGAACGAGTCGGATTCAAACTTTTCCTGGGAGGGGCAGATGGGTGCGTGTGTTATCTATATATCTAAGTATCCACACACACACACACACACACACACACATACTTTTTAACTCGATAGTCACACATGAACAGTCAGCATGAGTTGGCAGACGAGCAGTAACTCCGCCTTGCAGAAGATCGCAGCCAAACCACAGTTGGAAACCAGCGGACTGTACATATTGTTTCTCTTGACTCTACATTTAAATTTTATTAATATTCAAGCAATTTACTCCGGCCGTTAAATGTACAGCTGTCGAAAAAATTATACGAAAGAAGTCTCTAGTAGTTTTTCCTATGATAAAATATCCTATGTGTTAATCCTGCTAATAATCTATGTCTGTGCCAAATTTCATTCAATTCCGTTCAGCCGTTCTGGCGTGATTGAGTAACAAACATACATCCATACATACTCACAAACTTTCCTATTTATAATATTAGTAGGATTACTGCACGAAACAATCCACAATATGTTAATAATATAAATACAAACTTAAAGCTGTTCCGTTTGTATGTCCAAGAGATGTTTTTGTGTTGAGTGGGCGGGGGAGGCTCTTACTAGGGGAACCTTAAAATAGAACCTCACACCAAAGGCTTAAGGGATGGGCTCAAAAGACATCGATAAAAGTGTTCGAGTTAACAAAGTACCTTGAAAGGAAATCTTCACCAGGGAACCACCAGGGAAGATGTAGACAACACGTGTAGTCACACAAACAGGTAGTTCCCACACACACACAGGTAGGCGGGTACTGGGTACACACACTTTTCACCGGAGATATATTTTGAAATGCCAGCATAACACATTTCTTAGGCACGTCTATAAATACGTCTTTGAATTGCTTCTGACCTATAAATTGATATCCTATACGGTGAAGCTCATGAGAACTGTGCTTAAGTTCAGAATAAACTTATTGCCACAATCAGAATTAGAGTTTGTAATGTTTGAGGCTGACCACTTGAACTAATCGGCACCACGGTTCCTTACAACGTCACTAAATATTTAACTCTGATTGCTAGCCTCTATATGACTTTGTGAGTTGATACAGTAGTGTCGACACAGGTAGATACAATATGTAGTTAGCGCAACAGGTCGCACTTAGCTGATTGTTCAAGCTTGTTCGCTGTAGAGTGAATTTTGCAAGGGTTTTACTATTCTGTAATTAGTTAGTGTTATTTTATAGTATGTGCTTTGGAGTTAACAGGTAAGATAAAATACATACAAATAAACGTGTATTTGTGATCTTTACGTTGAACAATATTGGAAGCGTGGCTGGCATTATGTGACATAACCCGTCTCTACCAACCAGTTGTTGGATTAAGATATCTGACAGACTTGTAGCGATGGCCAACGGGGATCAGTCATAGGTCTCTTTTGGTCACTCATTTAATTAGTAGCTGTTTAGTGAGGTAATTTTACTGTGTAATAAATAAAAGAGGAGATAAACGAAATACAATTAGTTATAGAGAGAGCAGAGCGCCATTTTTCTTAACACTTACAGATTCTTTCGTTTTATCCTCATTCATCAGTCCCTTCAAACATGATATTTCTATTCCCATCCTGCTTTGTTCGATTAATAAAATGAACACTTTAAATATATTTTTACCTCTCTACTCCTTATATCCCAATTCGACCTTAAGGTACATTGTGTGTGTATACAAGAAGAGGCAGAGGAAGGCCACGTTCCAACTACCTGGATCAAATCGATCGGACTCTCAAGGACGGGAACGTTAAGAGTACTCGAAACCGACGAGCATGTATGAAGAGACTGATGAATGTGGACGAAGCGAAAGAGGTATGTAAGTCTAGAGAGAGCTGGCGCTCTATACTCTCTGCCTACCCCGTTAGGGACTTGGCGTGATGATATGTATATGTATGACTTTAAGGTACATTGTTTATCGATATTTCGGGACGGTGTCACATCACTAAGTCAACAGTACTTGGAGCTCGCTGAAACATAGATACCTTTATTTGTTTCGACGATATTTAACTTAGGGATTTATTAGTGCGTCTTTTCAGTTACCTAGCGGTCGAGGGAAGTGTACAGGTTGTTGTTTCGCCTCTCTTCAGCTTATTTTAACTTGTATAGAACTAACAGTTGTAACAAAGTTTTAGGCTTTGAAGCACGGAGCTTGGCTAAGTTCATCCACTTGTATGTACGTGTGCGTTTGTTAGAATAAAATATTGTACAGGCATCACTCTTAGTCGCTCGTCTAGTGGTTAGAGCTCCTGACAGCGCAACTTGAGGTCGCGGGTTCGATTCCCGCATAAGGCAGATATGTGTGTGATGAACACGAGTTTTATGTATATATCTATCTGTATCTATATATATATAGGAGATCCCATTTGTGAACTCACTCATCACGAAAACTCAGGAACTATAAGGCCGATTGACTTGAAATTTTGTAGGAGTATTCCTTGCGCGGTGTAGAGGTCAGCTAAGAACGGATTTTATGAAACTCAACTTTTATTAAAAAAAAACACGTTTGTAACTATTGCCTCAATAGGGTAAGCAATTGAAAAACGTGTTTTTTTTACACACAAGCTTTGCTTAATTTCGGGCTCTGTCAATTGGTGTGAAATTCTGCCAATGTATCTATATAATGTACAATTTGACAAAATATTGGCGGACACATATTATTGTTTACGAGAACGAAAAACATATGTAGACGCAATATGAATAAAGTTGAAAGGGTAGCAATTCTGTACGAGAACGTGACCTTCAATTCACCGACCCGAGAGTCCCCCAATGGTAGGGGGAGGTCCTAGTCGAGTGACGATTTCTACATACTAAAACCCTCTCGGTGGCAATCTTCTGCATATTTAGGAAGGCTCCGTTTTAATAGACGCGACCCTATATCGTGTTCGTTATAAAAGTAAAGCCGCCTTCATTGAAAATGCAGTACATTTAAATACTTCAAGTAGTGTAGACATATGTCACATTCAAATCAAATATGTTGCAAGCTGATGCGATCCTACGAAAGAAGAAATATGTAGGGACAATATACGGGTAGTAGACCATATTCTCCCTATAATCTCGCGCGGAACTAATTGGCCGCGCCCTTCGCATCTAACCGGCGGGACGGAGAGGTCAGACGTCAATCTCAGGTCAGAAGGCAATCGTGAGATGAGTTCGCCGATAAATAGTAACGCTTAGGTATTGTTAGTTTGGTTTATAGCAATAGACTGTTTAAAATGTAATACCCCCTGTATACTTATTTTATTTACTTTCATTAAAAATGGTAACCATAGCGACGGTATAAGTCACGTAGTAGATTGCTTAATATTCGATCCAGAACAATGATTGGCGGGTGACATCTTCCTAGCCACATTCCCAATGAAATAAACCTACCGTGACTGTTGTGAAACGAGACCCGAATATCATTATTGCGGAAATAACATTAAATTAGGTTATTTGAGAATTGAAAAGAAGGAAAACAACAGTGGTGGCCGAGTGGTTTGAGTAGTTGCCTGCGACAAGAAGATCGTAAATTCGAATTCCGACTGTTCTAATGAGAGTTTCTGAACTTAAGTACAGTGATTAGTCACGCCACTAGCTTTAAGGTGAAGGAAAACATCGAGAGGAAACCTGCATACGTCTGAGAAGAAAATCAAAGGCGTATGTATAGTCGTGCTTGAGTAACGGCGATGGACTTGCCATCTGTCACGATGGCACCTAATATACCTCTGGCGGACAGTGGGTGTGTGGATATTACCTACACATCTCTGCCTGTCCCTTCGGGGGCCCTTGTGGGAGACGTGAAAGTATAAATTAGGAAACAATAAATAAACGTCAACTGGGCAAGAAAAACTTGTTAATAGTTTTATCAAAGTCCCTAGATGCTTTTGCTTCAAAGTAAATTGAAACAATAAAATGTCTGTAAGTATAAAAGAACTGGCGCTCTGCTCTCTCCGCTACGCCATGATGAGCTCGGCTTGATGATTTATTTAAAAGCCTAAATTGCATCTTTCCGAAAGGGCTCCCGAGCTCCCGAAGTGTACTAACACCCTCTGTTCGCTGGAGATATATATTTAGGTACCAGCGTGACAGATGGCAAATCCGATTCCGTTTCTTCTTTCTCTCTTTCTTTCTTTCGCGACCATTATAGCCACTTGGCCATCTGGGCTCTCTCTCTATTTATTTAAACATTAATAAGCTGTGTTCATATCATTCCAAGTGGACAGAAAATGACCGCTAGTCTGTTGTAAATATTGCTTTATCATGATGTATATTGTATCACGTTTCAATTATAATTGAATTCATTCATTAGCGCGTCCCAAATCTGCGAGAGGTTAACATAATTCCAGAAAAGGAAAATATAAAGCCAAGTGAATCATAACAAAGGGTTACGACTGGGGTCAGATTTGATTAAATTTTGTATATGACGCAATACAGACTTGGGTGGATTGGGGTGAATGGTCTACAAGCCATTTTGAGCCTAATAGTGACGAGGATTGCGTATTATTTCTATGTCGGATATTGCGATGTAAATTAATTGCTTTTTTAAAATTTATTTAACAAAATGTTATCAACATTACTTTATGAATATTTTTAGACAGCCAGCAATACTCATGTTCTTGACTGAAAAAGTACGGTATAGAAAGGATGAGTGAAGAAAGCGTACATACAATGCGTAAGTGCGTAAAAGAAAGAAGCGGTAAAGGAAAACCACATTCCAATAACCGAGATCAAATGTGTGCAGACTGAGTAGAAGCCTCTGTCTGCACACTATCGCTTTGTTTTACTATTTCGTCAATATTTCTTCACTCATCCTTTCTATATGTCCAAACCAACGTCTCATGCCTTTCTTCATCTTTACAATCACACCCTCGTTCAGGCCAGTTGTGTTGAGAATCTCTCATTGTGGATTCGATTGTTAATCTGCACATTTTTAAGAAGATATCCCATCGATTACTTACACTCCCCAAATAAGTGTCTTCTAATATCCGTGTTCCCACAAAATGGTAGGCGCTAGTGACGTCAGTGGGCGCGGTGTCTGTGACGTCACCACCCTCCTGAAGGGGAGACTGCTCACATGCGACGTAAATGCGTCGCTGTAAATCCCAATCTTTGTTCAGCAGTGACAAGACTTAATGGATTCTGCTCCTTGGGGTATAAGTGTGATTTTAACTTGACAGTAACGAGATTGGCTTAAGGCTGGTTAGGTTAAGGTCACAAAAACAACAACGTAAGTGCTTCGTGTTCAGATTGGTTTGGATTCTTCCAGACGAGTATTTATCAGGAAAATCTCTATCTATCTCTCTAAGGTAGGCAGACAGAGTTGTGTACGTAGTACACACCAACTTTCCGTCAGAGATATATTCTAGGTGCCAACGTGACAGCGATTCCATCGCCCTTACTCAAGCACGACTATACAAAGGTTTCCTCTCAATGTTATCCTTCACCGTATAGGTGATGGTGTGATATAACTCTGTACTTAAATTCACGAAGAACTTATTGTTAAAGTCTGATGTCAATAATTATTTATTCAATAAGGTAAAATATTTGAATGTAATAAAAATATATTATTCACTACCGTTTATTGCTTGAGAGCGTGTAGAATTGCGGTTTGAAAAGGAAGGATGTGGCAAGCGCACTATGCCAGACGATTTTCGACCAAGTGACCTGTGGTTACATGGGACCTACAATTTTATACCATTATTTTAGGCATTTTATTTTATTTGAATTATTTATTTTTACACACCTACAATATTGACTTAGGTGACACTCAAATCACTAGGTCATCTCAGCTCTTCTATGAAATAATGTTCAAATTGAACCCATCCCCTTTCCAACCAACCCCCAACCCACTGACCTTCTTATTTACTATTAACAGCTCTCCTTCCCACATTCAATATGCTACGCACTACAAAAGTTTCTGATGAGTTACATTATTGTGAACAAAGGGCTATTTATCACAGAATTGATGCACATCTTCAGCCATGAATGGAAAGTGCGTGGGTGTGAATGAATACGTAGGCGGGAAACAGAGATAGTAGATTATGTAGTACAAGCGAGTGCAAGCGAGAGCTAAGATGGGGGGCTGGTATAGTTAGGCGAGACGGAATGAGGGGTAGTACGGTAGGTGGGAGGGGGATGCAAAGGGCCAGACGCCTACGCGAATCCTCAATGAAGGTGAATGAATGACGCAGAAACTGTTGCTTCGAAATACGTACCTCGGCCTCTATTTGGTTAGCTTAGAGGTTTTTAACCAATGGTTTGTATGTTGACATTTGATGATGATGATGATGATGATGATACGTTTATACACGTATGGAACCTACATGTAAGTTTCCAGGATCCAAATATTTGCAATCAACTGTTGTTGATGATCGTAACAAGATAAACGGCTTTAGATTCTTGAACAAAATTTTGAGTTCACCTTTGGTTGTGGTGGCCGAGTGATTTGAATAGTCGAAATGTTGGACGAGTTCGTTCTGAACAAATGTACTCTCATTAATTTCACCTCGAACTCTACCGTGAATGGAAATATTGAGAGGAAACCTGCATACATCTGAGAAGAAATCCAAAGCCGTATGTATATTCTAATTACCTGGATCAAATCGATCGGACGCTCAAGGACGGGAACGTCAAGAGTACTCGAACCGACGAGCATGTATGAAGAGACTGATGAATGTAGACGAAGCGAAAGAGTTCTGCAAGTCTAGAGGGAACTGGCGCTCTATACTCTCTGTCCACCCCGTTAGGGACTTGGCGTGATGATATGTATGTATGTAGATAATAGTATAGCTATTCCAATTTCAAAAACGTCACAAACGATTTTTTTTAAAGTAGTCATGCTTTTACTCAACTTACAACTCGATGCGTAGTCAACATTTTGAAAATCTCTTCATTTCAAACCTTTCCTTTAAGTAAGTTCTACTAAAGCTATTTCCAACACACCTTTATCCCCAAGCACCTAAGGTGTAAATCATATTATTTGCCTAATATTATTATACGTGCGTTTGTACGGCTTCCTTTACAACACACATATATTGACACAGCCATAAATACTTTGCTATATTGTATACATTACGCTTTCATTGCTTTGCTATGTGTGTGATTCTACAATATTAACAGAGATAAAATATAAATATTTCTGCAAAACTGCAATGTATAAGCACGCACGATTTCATTACGGCGTAGGTAGTGAGTAGCTCCAGTTCTATCTTGACTAACATACCCTTTCTCTTCGTCCACATTCGTGTATGCATTGTCTATTAATAATTTTAAGACATTGTTTATAAATCAATGTCAAAATTTACTACAATATGAACTGCATTTTACGTACACGTAAACGTATAAACGCTGGAATTCCCAAAACAAATCAATAACCACACACGAACTGTGTATTGCGCAATTTCAATGACCTTCTGCACCTGACCTTGACCTCTGCGATATTATGCATCCGCAGAATGAAATACCAAAGGTCAAACAACCCCTCGTTATGATGTTTCTGCAGCGAGACAATTTTCGTGTCACTACTATAATAATATTAGAAGGTACGTTTAGGTAACTTGTACTGTGTCTTTAGACCCCCCCCAAGGGTCCCCGAAGGGGTAGGCAGAGGTGTACCAATACCTTTAAGATATAAATTTAGGTGTCGACATGACAGATGACCGCGACGGACGTTTTTAGCGTATGTATGTTGGTTTCTTAGGTGTGATAAATCACTGTATTTAAGGTCACTCAAATAGTACAGTCGAGCGCCGAACCAGCGATAGTTGTTTCGCAGACGAATACATAAACCACTTGGCTACCACAGCTGTTAGAAAAGTAATAGAATTTCATGTTTTCCTTGAGAAAGGACAATGTATCAACGGGCTACTTTATTATGGCGGTGGAGTAGCCCGAGGGAGATATCCGCCCCTTCCAATTCTTTCAGAATGAAATTTGAATTTGGAGTGAATGTAAATATGGATCCTACTACGTTTGAATACCAATTTAATCGAACCGTAAGATTGAAATTTCAAGTGTAGTTACATCATTACTGACGTGACGTGACGTGATTTGGATTTTACCACTATTATAGTGGTAAAAATCGAAATAATTTTCGGTGGTCAAAATTTTTCGCATATATTCGAATTCATCACACCAAGTCCTACACGGGGTAGGCTGAAAAGGTAAGGCGCAAGTTCTCTCTAGACTTTTCTAGCACTTTTTTCGCTTCAAATAAGGTCATCAGTCTCTTTATACATGCTCGCCGGTTTCGTGAACTTTTGGCTTTCTAATTTGTGAGTGTCCGATCGATATCATGATGCTTATGAAAAACTCTGAAGACATGGATATTTTTAATAATAATTTAAGGACTTTTAAAAAACATATTTACGGGAACGTTAAGAGTACTCGAAACCGACGAGCATGTATGAAGACACTGATGAATGTGGACGAAGACTCTATACTCTCTGCCTACCCCGTTAGGGACTTGGCGTGATGATATGTGTGTATGTATGTATATTTACACAAATTTACATAAGCTAACCCTAACCTAAACTAAACTAAGCAACACCTTATTATGTATCCTTACGCAATATTTTATTAGTTATATTATGTTAACGAAACGCATGTTGTGATTTCCTATAATAATTAAGGAACCAATATTGATGTCACCACCTAAACTGTTATGTTACATGTAATTCTGTATTCCTTGTTGGAAAACCAGGTTCATAAATAAATAAATAAGAAACCTAAGTTGTCCCAGGGACTAATAATCCGATTTTGCGCGCTCAAACAAACATACAATCTCCACCTCTTTATAATATTAGTTATTGTTTTCAAGTTCATGCAGTCTAATTTATTTAAATTAATCGAGATCTATTTCCTGGGTCATAACATTCAATTGAATTTGTTTAATCTTTATTGTGTGTTACAGTACAGTTACTTATATCCTCACGCCTTCCCACAAGGGTCCCCGAAGGGGTAGGCAGAGGTGTATAGGTAATACCCACACACTCACTTTCCGCCAGAGGTATATTAGGTGCCAACGTGACAGATGGCGAGTGCATCGCCGTTACTCAAGCACGACTATACATACGCCTTTGAATTTCTTCTCAGACATATGCAGGTTTCTTTTTCCTTCACCGTAAAGCTCGTGGTGTGACTAATCACGGTAGTGGTAATTATGTAACGTAACGTAAGTGGTAATTATGTACTGAGTAACGGCGATCGACTCGCCATCTGTCACGTTGGCACCTAATATACATCTGGCGGAAAGTGGGTGTGTGGGTATTACCTATACACCTCTGCCTACCCCTTCGGGGACCCTCGTGGGAAGGCGTGAGGTAATTATGTCTATTCCACCTCTGCCTACCTCTTAAGATACATGCATGTCTTGATGATAGAATCTATTCACGGCATTTCAACAGCCTTAAATCTAAATTATTTTTATATATGACCTAGTTCCTCACGCCTTCCCACAAGGGTCCCCGTAGGGGTAGTCAGAGGTGTTTCACTTTCCGCTAGAGATATATTTCAGGTGCCAGCGTGACCTATGGCGGGTCCGTCGCCGTTACTTAAGCACGTCTTTACATACGCCTTTGAATTCTCCTCAAACGGTATGCATGTTCCTGATTCACAGTTACCATTTCTGTTTTACTTAAACAAAGATTCTTTCTAATGGTTTCTCCGATTTTTTGCAAAACACGGCTCTAATAAATTGGCAATATTTTACCTGAAACAAAAAATGGATAACCTCCGCGTTGCCAGAAATAGGTACAACACTCCTCGTTACACCCGCGCTGCCGACATAATTGTGCTTCCATAAGGAATTCTTTGGAAAATTCTCGGGTATTTTCTTTACATTTCGCTTTTTCCTCGCTAAAGTAGATTACTTGCGAAGTGGGTTACGGTGTTGTGCTAGCCATATCTTGCCATTTATTAATTTGAGCGTAAGGTATTATTTCCTTTGCAGGCTGAATCGTTATTTCTCTAACATTGTTCTCCAAAGTGTATATAACGAACCTATATATGCCTGTAAAGAGCCGTAGTGGTCGAGTGTTCCGAGCAGTCTGCAACGCAAAGGTTGCAAGTTCGAATACGGAATGCATCGAGGAGTTTTTTTATAAACTTAAGTACAGACAAAAAGCCGTGGTGGCCGAGTGGTTCGAGCAGTTGCCTGCGACGCAAAGGTCGCAAGTTCGAATCCCGACTGTACCAATGGGTTTTTCTGAACTTAAGTAAAGTGATTAGTCACACCACGAGCTGAACGGTGAAGGAAAACATCGAGATGAAACCTGCATACGTCTGAGAAGAAATTCAAAGGCGTATGTATAGTTGTGCTGGAGTAACGGCGATGGACTCGCCATCTGTCACGTTGGCACCTAATATACCTCTGGCGGAAAGTGGATGTGTGGGTATTACCTATACACCTCTGCCTACCCCTTGTGGGAAGGCGTGAGGATATATTATTATTATATTATTATAAGTACAGACATTAATCACACTACGAGCTTTACGGTGAAGGAAAATATCGAAAGAAAATCTGCATACGTTTTAGAATCAATTCAAAGGTGTACTATGTATCGTAATATGTATAGTCGCGTTGACTGGGTCCTGCTACTGTCTACGATGTAATGATACTTTTCGATTTCGCAAAACAACAAATAGGATGTGGTATCCATTGCCATGGGTATAGGGTTTTAGGGCACTATTACACCTTGAATAGTGCCCACTTCTAGGAGTTATGCTTAGAAGTCAACGGAATAGATATTTCAACGTGGAAAGGTTTCATATGTTTTTTTCTTTTTTACAGGTAAGATCGGCTTTCACTACAAATGCCCATGTTGCGACTGCGGTATGTTATTGTACAAATATATTTATTTATTTCATTAGGAGCCGTGGTGGCCGAGTGGTTCGAGCAGTTGCCTGCGACGCAAAGGTCGCAAGTTTGAATCCCGACTGTACCAATGAGTTTTTCTGAACTTAAGTACAGTGTACAGTATATAGCGAAAAGAACGGGTGTAAATAAAGCATTTCGATTTTTTTTAGACTTACATACTTATATCAACACGCCGACTTACTCTTTTCCTCATCTCTTTCGCTTCGTCCACGTTCACCAGTCTCTTTATTCATGCTTGCCGGCTATGAGTGTTTCATGGATGACTGTGTATAGAAAGGTGATGTAGGATGCCTTGCCTTCTAGTCAGAATACCTGATAAAGATCACAGCTAGGGTCACGGTGGGATGGCCACCTCCACCAATGACCTTTATGTCAGACTAATTAATTCTCTGCCCAAAAGGCCACGGTAAAGCCAACGAAAGTATTTCAACCAATTCTGTGAATTTGAGCCTTTGGTAAAGTTAACTAACTGTGAATTTGATCAAAGGACCTTTAAATTTTAATAATTAAATAAAAAATTAACCTGCTACAGTCAGTTAGATGGATTACGTAGTTTTTGGATCGAAATTTACAAGCTTGCATGATAAAATTATACAGATCTGGAGCTTTCTGCCTACCCCGACAGAGACAGCGTTATTGATGTATGCAGCTACCTAGAAAAGGAGTTAAATACTTCGTAGATTGCCTTCTCACGATATATCCACGAAAGGTAGGCAGAAGTTTACCAACACCCACTTTTCGCCAGAGATATATTTAGGTGCCAACGTTATGGCAAGTTCTTCGCGATTTGCCAAGGATAACCGTACGTCCTTATTTTAATTTATGCTTATACAAATGCAGGTTTCCTCACGATTCCTTCAGATTTCGTGGCTGTGATTAATCACTGTAAGTAATTTGAAAAGAGTAACCATGGAGTTTCTTGCCTTTGACTTTCTTGGTATGCGTTTGCACATAGCAACAGCTGTGTTTATTTCGCTACATAATTTAAGATTAATCTTTCATACTTCACGCGTCTTAGCACACCCATTTTTCGCTGGATATATATTTTAGGTGACAGATGGCGGAGTCCAT
>JACCPG010009224.1:0-65930 GCA_016069955.1 Drepana arcuata
AAATTCGCATCCCGACTGTACCAATGAGTTTTTCAGAACTTAAGTACAATGATTAGTCACACCACGAGCTTTACGGTGAAGGGAAACATTGATTTTGATTTTGGAGAAGACATTCAAATACGTTTGTATAATGATGGACTCGCCATCTGTCACGTTGGCAATCAAATATATCTCTGATCTGCCGTAAATTTTGTTTTTACAACTCTGCCTAACCCTTCGAAGGAAGGAAGGAAGGTTGTGATACGGCGTGAAGATATATAATTTCAATGATAATTTCTCAATTACAAAGCATTTGTAGCTGATACAAACAACTGTTCAAATTGATTGCTTTGTCTTCAAACTTTAGTTTTTTTCAAACGTTTTTATTATGCGTTAAACAGTCGTTAGCTACAAACGCTACAGCTTCCGACTAGCGCTTACGATGTTGCCAACTGCGCAAGTTTGAAAGCAATTAGTTTTATTTGGAATTGTTGTTATATTCACACCGTCATTAATTATTACAATACACTGTTTACATAAACATTGTGATAATTATTGTCTGTACGCTTGTCTGTTTATTAATTGTATGTTTGTGTAAAAGTGCATTTATATAATACTGAACGCTGCATCGCCGTGTCAAGTAACTCTGTATTTAATTATTGTTAATGTACGATAGTTATAAATAAAATGATTTTTAAGCCTTTTTCCGCTTTATTTTATTACTAGTTTTTGCCCAAGGCTTCGCCCGTGTGGTGTACGGAAAAGTAGCTTATTTATTTTCGGTATTAAAATGTAGCCTATGTCCTATTCCTAGGTATATGCCATCACCATTTCAACTTTCAGCCAAATCGGTTCAGCCGTTTTGCCGTGAAAGAACCGCAAACATCCAAACTTACAAACATTCACCTTTATAATTTGTTTTTTAGTAAGTAGTTTATATATTAGTAAGATTATATATGGTTCAAGTCGCAAATACAAAGATTGTAAGTTCGAATCCCGACTGTGTAACAATGAGTTTTTCTGAACCTATGTACAGTGATTAGTCACACAAGCTTTACGGTGAAGGAAAACATCGAGAGGAAACTTGCATACGTCTGAGAAGTTTCAAATATATCTCCGGCGTAAAGTGGGTATCGTACCCCTTTCAGGGACCCTTGTGGTAAGGCGTGAATAGATTGTGTCATCCATGAAGCCCCACTAAGTTCGTGTCGAGGGATGCGTGCAGTATGACCCGAGTCTCTTAGTTGTAGTGTGCGTGTGCAGTCATAGGTAATCAGTGTGTACAGACAATACTCACACATTAGGGGAAGGTTGCATTATAAACTATAGGGAATAATAGTGGGGCGCGTCTTCGTGGAGGGCGCTAGCTATATACATATCTAAATGAATTTAGTTATACTTTAGATGTCAGAGAGATCTGGCGCCTAACACTCTGCCTACTCCGATAAACTGGGCGTGATGACATGAATGAATGTATTTAATACTTAATACTATTTCAAATGAACTCATTAAAACTTGCTTGCCAAACATGAAAGTTAAATAAATATGTACGCACGTCTATACAAAGTTATATTTGCGGTCGGTTGGAGAGTACACAGGTATATGAATACAAGCTTTGTCCCGCGGTTTCGCCCATGTAAATTGTAGTAGATATATTTGTACATTGAAACATCTCTGCCAAATTTCATCTCATTCTATTAAGCGGTTTTTGCGTGATTGAGTAACGACCATCACACAAACTCTCATCTATATATATATAAAAATGTATATTTGTCTGTATATCCTCTGTAGAATCGTAAACGGCTGGACCGATTTCAATGAAAGTTTATGTGTGTCTTCAGGTAGATTCGAGAATGGTTTAGATTCCCAATTGCACCCGATAGGTAGCGCTGCGATCGTGTTTCAGGAAATTCACTCGGGCCAAGCTGGGCGGGACAGCTACTATGTAATATAAGAAGCGTACACCTTAGCAAAGAAGTTATGTTTACTCACCAATGTGTATTTAAAAAGCGCCTTTCACTGCCTCTTTGGTGCAACAGAATCCTGTATGAAAAGAAAGAGACGTGTCTATATTCGGGCTTGAGAGGTAGCGATGGATAAAGGCAGGTTACATTACCTATAAAATATGTGCTTCAGGCAATAGGAGGATTTTACACTCTGCTTCTTGACCTTCCTCTGACCCATACCTTTCCTTGTGGGTTACCAAGCCACGACTATACATACGCTTTTGAATTGCTTCTCAGACGTATGCAGGTTTCCTCGATGAATTTGGAGTACGTCAAATACGGAACAAACGATTTTAAATAGCTTAGTTGGGGCCCTAGTTTACCGAAGGTAACCGAAGGCCCTAGCTACGCCACTGGGCCTCCTATAGGTATATATGTATGCGTCATTTTCGTTAGCGGCAAAAACTAATTTTGCCAAGAACAATAACTTAAATTCGTCTAAACAGCTGCGTACACATAATCAAAGGGTATTCATAAACACTTCTAGATTAACGTTGCTTTGCATGAGGTGCTGTAGTCGTTGTCAGGCTCGCTACGAGAAGCGGTCGCTGATGATGCTGAAATCTGCTTTCCTGGTGCTCACCGCCGCACTGTGTGTGGTCGGTCCCGGTAAGTTGACGTTTGACAGTCCTATTGATATTAAACATTTTAGAACTGTAGTAAATAGAATATGCATTTTCCAATCCCGACTGGACCAATGAGTTCTTCTGAAGTACAGTAATTAGTCACACACGAGATTGACATTTGAGATTTATGAAGGAAAACAACGAGAAATATTGTTCAGTTTCGAAAAAAACATCAGGATCGGCTATCTGCCAGTGAAAGTCCCGTCGAAATCGGTCCAGTGGTTTCAGATCGCCTGAACACACAAACAAAAATTGTTTAAAAATATTTCGGTATATAAAAAGCAATGTATTTTATTATTTAATTAATTCATTTACGAATTTTATATCTGAAATAAATGAATTATATGTACCGACCGAGAATACTTCGATAAGCATTTAGTTAAAAAGCAATTATTTTTTTAAGCGATTTATTAGGGACGTCTTGAAAAAAGGTCAGGTCAAGAGTACCCTAAACCGAAGAGCGTGTATGAAGAGAATAATGAAAGTGGATGAAGCGAAAGAAGTATGTAAGGATCGTAGCAAGTGGAAAGAAGTGGTCTCTGCCTACCTCTACGGGAAAGAGGCGTGATTATATGTATGTATGTATTTTATGTTGAATTGATCTATTACTTTGTGTTTTTATTACAGTATTTGAGAAAGGCATTGTCCAAGCACCCGGCTAGTATTTTAGCAACATGACGTAGGCAACGGATACGATCTCAGAACGATACGAGCTCTAATATTCGCGAAGAAATTTGGAATTCTTCCTCAGCGAACATTTCCGATTCAGGATATAATATAATAATATATCCTCACGCCTTCCCACAAGGGTCCCCGAAGGGGTAGGCAGAGGTGTATAGGTAATACCCACACACTCACTTTCCGCCAGAGGTATATTAGGTGCCAACGTGACAGATGGCTACTCATCGCCGTTACTCAAGCACGACTATACATACGCCTTTGAATTTCTTCTCAGACGTATGCAGGTTTCCTCTCGATGTTTTCCTTCATCGTAAAGCTCGTGGTGTGACTAATCACTGTACTTAAGTTCAGAAAAACTCATTGGTACAGTCGGGATTCGAACCACTCGGCCACCACGGCTCTTAGAATTCAGGATATGATTTCTAGTAATTAGCATCTTTCAGCCCAATGCAGTAGACCAGTCCGCCCATGCCTGCTGTCTCACTACGGGTGCATCCGTGACAACCTCGCGGCCAACTCCCAGTGCAATCGTAACGTCCGGGGCTCCATTCCTTCCGAGTACACCGTCGAGAACCTCCGTTTCGAAACGCCCTTTTTCAACGCTACATACGTCGACAATACAGTTGTCATCAGAAACCACCAGAAATGCTCCGTTTCTGAGTTTACGTGAGTATTTTAGCGATGATGGTCATACCATAAATATGCACAAATCTCAGCTCGGTTCTAACCAGTGTTCTAACCATCGTACTATAAATACCCAGTCATGTAAAAATGTAAAAAATAATTTTACAGTACAATTAGTGTTTACAGTACAGGCATTCGTATTTGCAACCTTTGTGTTGCAGGCGACTAGTCGAACCACTCGGCCACCACGGCTTATGCATATAGAATAGTTGTTCAAGCTGTTTCTCAGGATTCATTTTAAGAACAGTGAGTGTACTCACTGTGGGTTAATCTCGGTGTTAATCTTATCTCACTAATATAACAAAGGCGAAAGTTTGTAAGTTTGGATGTTTGCGGTTCTTTCACGGCAAAATGGCTGAACCGATTTGGCTGAAAAATTAAATGTTGATGGCTTATATCAGAGATTAGGACATAGGCTACATTTGAATCCCGAAAAATTCAAAGTTTTAATATCAAAAAGTATGTTGCTCTTTCACGTCATAGCGGCTGAACCGATTCTAGCAGGAAAATACATATACTACCAAGGCAAAGCCGCGGGCAAAAGATAGTTGTAAATATTTGTAAATAGAACAAAAAAAAAAGAAGATCTACATTTTGTAATATTTTTTTAATCTGAATTGGCAACAAATAATTATTCTGTTTGCCAGGATGATATTTATCATCGTATCGTATATATCGTCGTGTTGCAATGTTAAAATGTGTTTTCTAGTATAAACGCAGGGACTGGCACAGCGGTGCTGGCTCTGGACTGCCCCTGGCTCGACCTGGACTCCAGCCGCACCCTCTACCAACACTACTCATTGCGCGATGACTCCGTTTACAATTTCGATATGAGGGCAGTTTACCGTACGTATTTTTTTCTCTTTATTTAAGGAGTTGGACTTTGCCACTCCGATAGGTCACCTTAATGGAAGTTATTAAAATCGACGCTTTTATAACTTCAATAAACGTCTTATTTCATCAGAATTGGGGTTCGCCAGGATACTGTTACACAGACCCACATCTTGTCCACATAGTTCTTCCGATGTCTTAAAAGGCGAAAATTCTATTCGTTATACACTATTTTGAAACGTCATTTGGATCGTCAAATAGTTAATAAAATAATTAATAAAATTAAAAATGCGAAAGTTTGTGGGAATGTAAGTTTCTCTTTCAGGCTAAAATTACTGAACGGATTCTGATGAAATTTGGCACAGGGATAGATTATTTGTTATTTTATTCCTGAACCAATTATCAAGGATTTTTACACGGGTAAATCGTCGGTCAAAGCTAGTCGTACATCATTTTAAAAACATTCATTCGTTTGGTACGCCCACTTTTTGACGAAGATATATGGCGAGTCAATCGCTGTAACTCAAGCACGCCTATACATACGTCTTTCGAATTGCTTCTCAAACTTAAGCAAGTTTCCTCTCGATGTTTTCCTTGACCGTAAAGCTCGTGGTGTGACTAATCACTATCATATCATCACGCCGAGTCCCTAACGGAGTTGGCAGACAATACAGAGCGCTAGTTCTCTCTTCACTTACATACCTCTTTCGCTTCGTCCACATTCATCAGTCCCTTCATACACGCTCGTCGGTTTCGAGTACTCTTAAAGTTCCCTTCCTTGAGCGTCCGATCGATTTAAACTAGGTAATTGGGACGAGTCTTCCTATGCCTCTTCTTACACACACTTTCACTTTGTATTCTGCTTCGTCAAATTCTGTTTGAAATATATACAATTTATTGTATTTTTATAATAATATATCAACCGGTTTGAATGAGGGTGTGATTGTAAAGATGAAGAAAGGCATGTCACGTTGGTTTGGACACATAGAAAGGATGAGTGAAGAAAGATTGACGAAACAGATATACAAAGCAGAAGTGTGTGCAAGAAGAGGCAGAGGAAGGCCACGTTCCAACTACCTGGATCAAATAGATCGGACGCTCAAGGACGGGAACGTTAAGAGTACTCGAAACCGACGAGCATGTATGAAGAGACTGATGAATGGGGACGAAGCGAAAGAGGTATGAAGTCTAGAGAGAACTGGCGCTCTATACTCTCTGTCTACCCCGTTAGGGACTCGGCGTGATGATATGTATGTATGTAAATTTTCACCCATGCGAAGCTGGGCGGGACAGCTAGTATATACAAAATTGTATTTTTACAAATTGCAGCATTGATACGTCTGACGACCGTATTGAAATACGTAAATAAATTCGATTTGTGTAATACGTACACGCTGGGCGATGTGACTGCACTACCTATCTTCAAGGTCCAACCTAAGGGTATGTATAATAATAATATATTATAAAAAAATCTAACCTTGAGATTATAAAATTTACATACTTCTAACTAAGCAAATGGCGAGTCCATCGCCGTTACTCAAGAACGACTATACATACTTTGAATGTCTTCTCAGACGTCAGAAAAGCTAAGTCTGGATTCGAACTTGCGATCTTTGTGTCGCAGGCAACTACTCGAACCACTCGGCCGCCACGGCTTTAATAAAGATATATACTTTAGTACATAGGACATCCAAGACTAAGGTATAAATAGTCGTGTTCATCACACAAATATCTGGCTCCGCGACCCGAAGCTTCTTAGATGCAAGCTATGCGCTGTGGAGTCGGACCTTAGCCTGGACCTGATATGTAAGTAAAATTTTAAGATTTAATGCAAGAGATCGGTTGCCTTACAGATCGAAAGACAGAAAATTTCCTGACCCGAGATCTCTCCTTGCTGCACATTTACGAGCGGGAGGCATTCTTTTACAGAGCGAAGCAACTCTTCAGATATTACGTGAACTCTATGATTTGCGATTTCAAATGCGATTTTTAGTTAACGCATCGTTTTTTTGGTAACAATTGAATTAAAATTCATTGGCAACACCGCTTTCAAGTTGCTCGAAATCATCTTTGGATTAGTTATTTTTAATTAAAAGTACAGTTAAATTTATCGATGGATAAATATGTAAACGTACTTATTAGCTGCAGAAATATAAATTGTTTACCTACATTCGTAATTTTGATTTCATTTTTCCTATACTGAAAACCTTCAAATAGGGTAGTTATATCATATTTCAGAACTTTCCACACACAGCCCTAACCAATACCGGACTAATGTTTAGCTGAGGGGCTCAAGTTATCACCTGTAAATAAATAAATATAATATATCCTCACGCCTTCCCACAAGGGTCCCCGAAGGGGTAGTCAGAGGTGTATAGGTAATACCCACACACCCACTTTCCGCCAGAGGTATATTAGGTGCCAACGTGACAGACGCAGTCAGGTCGTCATCGTCAAATAAAGATTGCAGGTTAAAACTCCGAAGGTACATCCCATCTAATTCTTTATCCGTGAAGGAAAACAACGAATTTTCCACTGCATAAGTTGGAGAAAACATAACTCTTGTGTATAGTATAGTCGTGCTGGAGAAACAGCGATGGACTCGCCATCTGTCACATTGGCAACTAAATACAACTAAGGCGAAAGGGAGATTTTCAACACGCTTTTATTTACAGCCCTGCACTTGTAAGACACTCGAAGTAAGACGTGAATAAATATATAAATTAAGTTGATAATCCAGCAAAATTTAATATACACGCTTAATTACACGAAAAGATTTCTCCATGCGGGATCCAAGTCTTAATTTATTAGTATTACCTTCTATTGAGTGACGCAATAACAATGTTAATAATTTTGACACTTAAGAAGCGACCTTCCACCGCACTCTTGCTATCGACGGGGAATTCATCCCCATACTTCAGAACCAAACAGGTCTCGCACTGATCCAAAGGATTTTCCTTCCGCGAACGCTCAGGGTGTAGATACACTACCAGTTGAGTTTTTCCCTGGAGAGTACAGCATGGTGTTCTTCAAGAAGGGTGTGAAAAAGTTACCAGAGGATCGGTGTTGGCAAGTGAAACAATGATCAAAGCGCTCATAGACGGCGGTAATCGCTTACCATCTGACAAGATATAAAACAATTTTAAACAAAGCCGTGGTGGCCGAGTGGTTCGCGCAGTTGCCTGCGACGCAAAGGTCGCAAGTTCGAATCCCGACTGTACCAATGAGTTTTTCTGAACTTAAGTACAGTGATTAGTCACACCACGAGCTTTACGGTGAAGGAAAACATCGAGAGGAAACCTGCATACGTCTGAGAAGAAATTCAAAGGCGTATGTATAGTCGTGCTCGAGTAACGGCGATGGACTCGTCATCTGTCACGTTGGCACCTAATATACCTCTGGCGGAAAGTGGGTGTGTGGGTATTACCTATACACCTCTGCCTACCCCTTCGGGGACCCTTGTGGGAAGGCGTGAGGATATATTATTATTATTATATTAAACAAAGCACAATTTATACGGATCATAAAAAATAGACCTTAAAGATTCAATTTTTTTATCTCATCAAGACTATTTAAGCTTGTACCCTTATCGCACAGTCACACAGAGTCCGATTGTCCAGGTCCCAACCAGCGGCGAAAAGACTCTTCGCTAAACACGACTTTACCCAACAAATCGTTAGCAACCTCCGAGGATTTACCTTTGTGTAGTAGCGTGCCCATTTTGACAAGGTTGATGAAATCAAAAACTATATTGCCTATATCTTGCCTCTTGTCTGAGGCCCAATCTAATGAGGCCTGCCTAATTTTATCAGTTTTCTCTTCGATATTGTCTATGGAATCCAATTTAGTTGACAAACTATCAATCATAGCCAAGAATGCGCTAGTCCTATTGACTCTGTCCATAGGTATCTGCATAGCATTTATCGGCTTATTTTGCCTCTCCAGCGAATTCCTGACAGCCAATAAGCTTGGTTTAATCAAGTAAGACGGAACTCTTTGCAGCATGGAAACTTTTTCCATAAATCCCTCGTACACTTCCCCACTCACTGTATCGCTGAAGTCTGAAGCTTTGAGTACAATTTCTAATGCGTCGAACGCCTGCCTTGCACGACGCTCGTCCGTTGCTATTAATATAGTTAGGATGTCCATTACTAGCCTATGAAACCCGCGCTTTGGTGGGCACATGCCAGATTCGCATTCGATGACTGCTAGTTGCCTTAGAACTTCAGATTTCAAAGTCCTCAATGCTGCGCCATGCTCAAAAGCAGGCGGCGCACCACTTTTTTCAGTATTGACGATTAAATAATTAATTAATCTATTAATTATGTTATGAGAATACTCGATAGTGTTTAGCATCACTTTATTTGGCCCGGCTCTAGTCTTGATTTGATGCCCTTTGGTCTCCTTAATGAATGCTTTGATCTTCCTTACGTAATTTCTAGCTACGAAGCGTATATCTTTTCTCACCACAGGATCTGGTTCGTTATTCATCATCTTAGTAAACACACCCTTAGTTTTGTCTTGAATGTCGTCGAGAAATCGCGAGATTTTCGGATCCTCTCCAATCTTACGCGGTATGTTGTGTATCATTCTATGAAAATTTGTCACTGGTATGTCTGCAGTCATATACCCTGTGGTTCTATATATTTCGTTGTTAATGTTGGTAGAAATGTATTTGGGTGTATTAAACTGTATAGAATTGTATTGTGTGGTATTATCTTGTGTATTATTTTTCCTCCCTAGGGGTGTAGGTTTTTTTGTAATATTTCTGGCTACCTTTGGGGTGGTAATTTCTGTCGTAGTTTTGTGTGGCCGTTTGGGTCTTTCGGGTAATTTGGGTCTTTTCCTCTTTTTATTTTTGAGGATCTTGTATCCTTTGGGTCGTTTAGGCTGGTCGGTGGTTTTTTCTTCAATTCGATTGTTTGAATCGATTTTAAAATCGATTCCCAGATTAATATTTTCAATGTTAAATCCTGTCTGGAAAATGGATGTCAGATTTTTCTTTGATTTCTTATCTTTCTTCACATTAGGGCTTTTCACTTCTTTTATCTCGTCTTTCGGCTCTGCATCAGGTTCGTTCTGATAATTGAGTCCTTTGACAAACAGCATTATAAGATCTTTAAGAGAATTTAACTGGATTGTTTTCTGATTTTCTAGGTTTATTTTGGCCCGGTTAAATTGAGGCTGGTTGGTCCTTGGCTGGTCTGTTTTAGGCTTCTCGAACGTAGGTCCAGATAAATATGACTGGAAATCTGATTGATTAGGAGAGTCGATTGTTTTCTCACTGGGTGTTGTACTGTCAAATTTCACTGCGCTATATTGATGATTGATCCATTGCCGTTCATTTAAGGGTACATTTGTCGTGCCAAAGTTTGATTCGTCCTGGTATGAGTTAGGTTGGACAAATTTAAAATAGTTCCAGTTTTGTTGGTCAGGTTTTTCAATGTCTGGTTTGTCATAAATTTGATGTTGGAAGTACTGTGGTTGCTTGAAGTGTGGTCGCTGGAATAGTTCCCGCTCCGAACTAGGTAGGACAATATGCGGTTGGCCAGATTTCCCCCGTTCGTAGCGTTGCTTTTTCAAGTGAGGCTGGTTGAAATTTGACAGAACAATGTGTGGGTGGATTTTCGACAAAACAACGCGTGGCAAGTTAAATTTCGGACGCTCCATTCTCACTGTCGTATCTTCATGATGCGCTCTACTGTACGTAGCGCTGTCAATATCTTGGAATTGTTCCTTGAGGTATTTGGAATCTATCTTTATGGAGCCGTCGAGAGCAATTGTAAACACTCCAGCAGAGAGACGGGGACCTACGAACAAATTATCCATAGTTACATACGTATTTCTTAAGTAAAACTGGGGCATATCATAGATTTATAATGGCGAGAAATTCAATGTCATCATAGGGAATATCGATGAAATTTAATTATTCAACAGTTTGGGATTCGAACTGACAATCTTTGTCATGACACGGCTGAACTGACTTTATATATGTTTAATTTGAGCGGAGATAATAATACAAAAGGAGAAAATTATAAACCACTTAAAAATAAAATATTTGAAGCAAATCGGTATCCCACGGCAACGTGTTTAGGAGGCTAGCAGGATTGCCACGCTGGATAGCAATATATAGCCACTATACATATATACCTACCTACATACTTACATATGGCAACTGGTGTGAAGAACGAGGGTGTAAAGGTGACGAAAGGCATGTTACGTTGATACATACATAAAGGATGAATGAAGAAAAATTGACGAAACAGATATGCAAAGCAAGTGTGTGCAAGAAGAGGCAGAGGAAGACCACGTTACAACTACCAAATCGATCGGATACTCAATGTTTCCGCCAGTTGGCGGAACGGAACGCGGCGCGCGCGCTTCCCGGTTAGCCGGTGACTTTTGACAGTGACGTTTCAATACAACCCATACAACAGTGCAGTCAGTGTTGCCAACTTAACGGATTTCCCGTCATATCTAGCGGATTATGTTATAAAGAAACGGAAGAAATACTATTTTGACGGCTAACGGGTTTGTTGGCGGAATTTAGTATCAAAAGATTTTAATTTCAATTATTTTTTACAAGAATCCATAAGCTCCTTATTGGCTCATTTCCATTATTCAAGCAATATAATCACACTCATAGAATCCCAGTGGAGTGCAATTAACTTCACGAAGTGGAACAAAGTTGACAATACTATAGAGTTTTGGTCAGAAGTTAAAGAGTACAAAGATGCCGCTGGCACTAACCCGTATAAAGAACTCAGTGATTTTGCATTTCATATTTTAACTTTGCCATATTCGAATGCAGAGGTTGAACGAGTGTTCAGTGTAATGAATGGCGTAAAAACAAAGCTACGAAATCGAATGAAGACAGATATGGTTAATGCCATTCTTAATATACGAGCAGGGCTAAAGCGCAATGAAAAAACTTGTTACACATATGAGTTACCAGATAAAGTATTGAATCAAATTGGAACGACTCAAAGTTATAGCCAGCCGTCCACTTCTACTGCACCCGAAATTATTGAGACCCCAAATAGTGACGATGATTTAGACAACTTAGAATTAGGTTTATTTTAAACACTGTTGCACTTTATTCAACTTCAATGAATATTTGTATTTGGTTTTTTATTTAACCTTTGTACCATTTTACATTAGGTATTTTGACGGATTTTACTGACGAGAAAAATACGAGATTTAACGGATTTTTAACGGAATTTCGTACTAAATTCAGCGGAATCTCAAAATTATTGTTGGCAACACTGAGTGCAGTTCCGGCCTCCGGCCGATGTAGAAGTGCGGGTGTGACATCCGCCCGGGGGGAGTGCAGAGGACCCCCGCCCGAGGCGGCGCGTGTGCTCTTCTCTCAGCTCTCATTCTGCTCCATATACAGTGACATTAGAGTTAGTTCGAACCCCGAGCCCGCGCGCATGAACTCCCGCCGTGTGTGCGTCTAACTCTCGCTTGTTTCGATCCCCGCATAACGCTCATCGCGCATCACTACTCATATTTCGGCTCGATACCTAGAAACTTACATAGACTTAGTGACTTTGTGTATATCTCCAATAAGTGAAGGAAGAAGGAGTGTCCCGTGCCACGTGCCGCGTGGAGAACATCCATCAAATCAGGTCAGTTCACCTACTCTCATCAGCCCATCCGTTCCCTTCACACCCCCGCTCATACCTCTTACTCCGCTCATCAGCTCATCGACCACCGGGGCCCTCACGGCCTCGTCACTCAAGGATGGGAACGTTAAGAGGCCAGCGAGCATGTATGAAGAGGCTGATGACTGTGGATAAATCGAGGTCTGTAAGCCTAGAAGAGATTAGCGCTATTCTGCCTACCCTGTGAGAGGCTCGGCGTGATGGTGTCTATGTAAAATGTATGAGAATCAAAACTTACACGTTATACAGACGAAAGCTATAGTGAAGAGCATTGCACATTTTCACTTAATATTGAAACGAACCAATAAAGAGATTTCATTGTAATATGCCATAAAACTATATGCAATGATGGAAAATATATTTATACCAAAACAATTCATGTATACCTACCGACGAATCTGACGTTGCATTCACAATCAATGTAAGAATATCTTCACTTTAAGACGAGTCAGAGCCAAGTCTTTGTCACTTGGTTCAGGTAAGCTGTACTGTCGGTAGGCAGAGGCCACTGCCATAATGCTGTCGTCGCAAGTGTTCATGTTGGCGCTAACCGCTTACCATCGGGTGGAGCGCATTATTTGCAAACTTTGTGGTAAAATCCTTTTTTACCCTTCAAGCCGTGGCAGTCGAGGGTTTCGGGTCTACAACTCAAATATTGCAAGTTCCAATCCCGACTGTACCAATGAGTTTTTCTGAACTTAAGTACATTGATTAGTCACACCACGAGCTTTACGGTGAAGGAAAACATCGAGAGGAAACCTGCATACGTTTGAGAAGACATTCAAATGCGTATGTATCGTCGTGCGTGCGACGGACTCGGCATGTCACGTTGACAGCTAACTCTTTGGGGACTTTTTTTGGGAATTTATGACACTAGAAATAAATGAAAGGGTGTTATCGTATTATTTATTACAAAATTGATCACATGATAGTACACTATGCGCTAAGAATGCGCATTATAAAGGCGAAGCAATCTTCAACATTAACGTTCAAATAGTTTATAATCTATATGGAAAAATAGTAATAATTAACAATATTTACAACAAACTGTTGTACAACAAGATACAATATTTGCTCCAAATCGGTATCCCGGGTCAACATGCCAATAGTTATCATTACATACAGAACTGTCGTATCGATTATAGATCTCTTAAAAAATTTTATACAATCTTTGAAAATATTTTTTGACGTTTCGTTAAGTTTTCAGAGCGGATAACAATAAACATGCATAGTTGTACAATTATTTTCGTAAATATTGTTGATTGTTATTGTAAATAAACATTATATGATCGAAAAAATATATAAATACATATATGTATTAATAAATATATCGATAACCAATGTCAAATAACAGTACGTCAAATTTTTACAACGTTGGGCTTTTTACGCCGTCAGTCAAACAGACTCCATCAAAAGGAATTAAATAATATATTACACTATATTTTATTTACCAAAGAAAAAGTATCTTAGTATATAGCTAGGCAATTTGTTCCTTTATCGTCCGCTAGAGGCGCTTTAGAGATTAACAACTTTAAGTACGATAAAATACTTATTCTTCCGAGTACAGTTTAACAACGTTATCTAAAGAAGAATATATGGCATTTTTTAAATAATTATAGAATAATTCTGTAATTTATTACAACAAATATGTGAAAAAAAAACACTCAAATTCATCTTTATTTAACAACATTCTTAAATTTAACGGTTTCAATTTGTGAAAATAATACATAAATGTACATACTATATACATAAGTAAATCAATTCACAACAATATTTATATATTTTAATTGTATAAGTAGCCTTGAATATATTCCCTACCTGTCAATAGATACCACTGTGGTACCACTGTCACAAATCTTAAAAAAAAAGAATGTATTTACAAAAAAGTACTTAAATCTACTGTCATTTTAACAGATGCAATTTAATTAATGAGATTCAATTTGTCCGAATTGTCTAAACAGATTATTGTAAATATAATCTCATGTTATTTTATTATTAGTGTCCGCAATGCAGGACCTCTTCACCAATCACGTGATATTTAAGCAACTTTAATCCCCCCTCCCTGTGTGACCCGTGGTCGATTTTTGTTCAAGTTTTTAAGTATCAAAATCAACATTCTTTTCGTCTATAAAAAATCATCTAACTCAAAATCACATGATTTTCGTTTATAAAATTCGCGCGTTTACCACAAAAAGGTAAGGCGTGAGGAAATTTATTATATTATACTATACTGCATATCCCCCCCTCCCATTTGACACATTGTGGAGGCTAAAACAACCCCCCCTTTACTTACGAAAATCACGTTTGTAAAAATTGGATCTCCCTCTTCCCCTCCCTTTCCTTTCCTTTCCTTTCCTCCCTTTTCGTCATTACGAGTCATATGTGGTAAAGGACGACCCTTCTTTCTAGAAAGAGGGTTATGGTAGTGTTTGATCGTTTTAAGTACACACGATCGGGAACTACGGTCGATAGCTGCCCTATGCGATGTAATGTTAGTCCTGCATTGGACAACGAGACTATAATACCTAATAACAGCTAATTGTCGCACCATCGCTTGGCCACATTTGTTTTTAGCATATGCAGGTTTAAACATATACAGTTTGTAACAAATCTATACAGTAATAAACCACAAAAAATAATGTTGTTATAACCGTACAGAATTATGAATTAAATTACGATTTGCACTCAAAATATATGTTGTAGTTTGTTCAGTTTTCAATCTTAGTGTGACGTTTTAATTTTGTTTTTTTTTTATTAGGTATGACAACAAAAAATAATTGTGAAAAAAATACGTAAATTTTTAACTCAAGCGACATTAATGGATTTTCTAGATGCCTTTTCTCTTTCTTCCCCCTTCTAGAATATAAGAGAATAGATTATTATTCTCTATCTTCCTTCTCTCGGAATATTTTTCCTTTGGCCACGGGCCTAAGCCAGGTGGCCATAATTATCTGTAGTAGGTGTCGATTTGGGGTTATTATTAAATGTGTTAAAAACATTACATCTAAATATTACATCAAGAATATCATTTGAGATTGTTAAATATTGAAATAATGTTATATTGCACACGATTCTTTATAATAAAGTTTTTATTTACTTCAAACATAGAGGGGACTTCTATCGTATAAAATCACCATTCTCTATTTTTAACATAGATTATTTTGATATTAACATGATTTCCTCTAGATAATATTCTTAGAGACCTCCTAGAGATAAATAAAATGTACACACTTTAAAATAAAAGCGATTTCACTTAACAATTAAAATAAATTTTCTAATTAGCAACCATTATTACGCTTCTTTTCACTCTTAAATCGATGTGAGATTCGCCTTTCGTTAATTTATTGTTACATGGCGTTGAATACAGGCTGTCTCAAATAGGACAGTAGCTCGAATATGTTATGGGACAAAAACAAATTGAAATAAAAAAATGCATAAAGTTGTTTTTTTTTTAGCTTAAATTAGCAGATAATATTTTTTATACTATTACTACCTTCTGAATTATACCTCAAAACCATGTTTCCGAGTGAGTGTTACTCCCTTTAATAATGTTGTCATTTGGTTACTTTTGAGCTATTTCTTTGATTGCATCGTCACGAGGTTAACATGGGATTCCAACTCATTACGTCTAGAAGACTAGTTCTATTCTGAGACAACCTGTAAAATTATTATTTACATAGAGTTTAACAATCCAGCTTTGAATTGAACAGCTTATATTGAAATTAAATGTTAAAACAGTATTAGTTTGTGATACCATGATATGACTTTAAATTATGTTGGTTATATGAAATGAAATGCCCGTTATATATGAAATGATAGATGAATCGTAGATAAAGTTTGTCTTTTTATTTTAACAAAAGAAACTCACTCACTTTTGAATAGATTTAAAATCTTAAAAATTATAAAAATATTCTTATACCCGCGTTTATTTTCCATTCAATAAATTCTATTAATATATTTGAATATACATACAAAGCGTCTTGATTACATACAACCAATAGTGAGAAATATAAATCCATTATAAACATTTGTGAAAAAAATATATATTTGATTTATGGCACAAATGATACTACATTATAAAAAAATATAATTTTCTATAAAAAAATAACATATTAAAATTAATGTGATGTTGTGTTTTACAAATCATATTAAAATTGGGGTTTTGTCCGTAGAATACATATTTTTCGTTATAAAAACTAATCAACATAAAAAGGTATTTTTTTTAATAAATACAGTATTTAAATTAAAACAAATATTGCTCGCACGCTACAACAAAATAAGTAGAATTTTCTTTCTTAAACCACTTTAGTGGTAACCAAGCCGATCCTGATGATGACCGGTTACCGTCGTATATTTGAGCTTGGCACCGGTCGAACGTTATGACCCAAAATTTATAGAAGTTATAAATAAATTTGCTTAAATATTAGTTTTCAGACAAATAAGTGATTTGATTCATTTATTTTAATAGGCTGGAAGTACAATAGGTTGATATTGATTGACTAAGAATATTCGTAAATAAAACTATGCCCTTTAAATACGCATTCCCACATGAGTAGATATATTTAGGTGCCAACGTGACAGACGACAACTATACTCACATCTCGGTATTTCTTTTTAAACGCATGTAGGATTCTTCTCAATGATTTTCTTGTGCGTAAATTTTGTGGTATGATTAATCACTGTTCATAAGTTAAAAAACTCACTCAAACTCACGTTGTACAGAGAGCCGAGATGTGATCGTGTAATCTTTAATAATCTTCAATCCATCGCTAATCATATTCCCATAACCCATATTCAATTAAATAAAAAGATACAAGAATATTTTCAACCAAATCACTTAAGTAGTAAAGGAAATAAGTATTCTACGGACATATTAATACATATAGATCTTAGTGAACACAATTTAATGGAATTAAAACACATACGCGTTCTACGGACAAAAAATAAAATAAATAAAAATACGTGCAGTTAGCTCGACATGGGTGCGATGATGGTAAAGTAGGTGTCAGCAGTTGTTGGTCACCAGCAGACGCAGGTAACGATACAACACAGACCCGTCTCGCTTCTCCTTGATCTGCAAGCGACCATGGGGTGGGTGACCACGATGGACAGACAAAACAATAGGTGATGGAACGAGCTTTGGCAACTACAGTTGGATTCGTGCAATTACTATCAATTTATTGATTTATAGTGATTTAAGAAAAATACTGTATTTTTATTTACGTAAATTTTTATTTAAAGTATGCATAAATGGATATGAAAATAAGTTTCCTCGAAGAATTTAGCTATGATGAAATAATTTCCTTAAAATCACCCCGGCCCTTTATATTCCAATGATAGAATTCATAAATATTTCGAGTGTCCTTAGCTTATATTAAAACTGATAGAAGAGGCTCTACGTGTTGGATATGTATCCTCACGTAAGTCTAGGTGAGGACCGGGTTTCGGAACTCGAGAATTTACGAGCAATATAATAATCAAATGTATCTATAACCTTTTAAAAGTCATAACTGAGTTTATTTAGGAAACGAAATAATAAATTATTGTTCATATAGGAAGAGACCCAAAAAAATTTACGTATATAATATTCTTGCATGAATCCAAAAGAGTATGAATGTATGAGAATAGTGTAAAATTAAAACTAACACAAACCACGACAGTTACACATCTATAATATGATTCTAGCGCTAATGACAAAAATTAAGTAAAATTTGAGACGTTATTTGAGATTAGAGTATAGAGCATTATTCTATAAATCAATAATAATTGTTAAATTAGACATATATTTTTTATAAAGCACATGTTTGTTCAATCGTTCAATATGAGATTCAAATTTCGAGTATTATTTTTAAAATAAAGAAAAAAATAATCAATTCGCATTGATTGGTTAGTGTTTGACTATATTTTTACAGTGTAACTCATTGAAACCGAGTGTTACAGTTAGCGTTAGTAATGTTTTTTTTTATATTTTACAATATAAAGTTTTTTTTACTGTACGTCTTAATTTATAGCGTTATACATACATACTTTTTATTTAAAAAAGGACAACTAATAAGATTATTTTACCAAGTATGTTTATTTTTCAGGTTATATGATAGATGATATACCTAGATGGGTATAAAAATTACGAAAAAAATTACGTTTTTATTTTACTTACATATTAGAAAGAAGCTATTTTATATTTTTTTATAGTATCAATTTCAACAATTTCTGTTTTTTTTATAATGTACCTTAAAAATTTTAGCTCAATCAACGAAATACATTGGGAATACTTATTAAGATTTAATTAATGAAAAAATATCATGAATATTAAAGATCAGTTTTTAATGTAGTTTTAATGGTTCTACGGTAATGCATAAAATTTTTGCATTCAAACACCACGCCTCCCGGTAGGAGTATAATTTGAGTGACCAAATAATCTTTGGCCAGCAACACAAATACTGCATATTCGAATCCCGACTGTACCATTAAGATTTTTTGAACTTAAGAACATTAGTCACACTACGAGCTTTACGGTGAAGGAAAACATCGGGAGGAAACCTGCATACGTTTATGACGAAATTCAAAGACCGTATGGTCGTTCTATGGTGTGATACGATGTACTCGACATCTGTCATGTTGACACACACCTAAAATATGATTTAGTTCTAATCATTCGGTGACTCTTGCGGGAAGGTGTGAAGATATAAAAAATACGAACGTAACTCTATGGGAAAGCGAATACTTTCCCTGTATATACATCTATATACACATAGAGATATATACACTTTTTATATATTATACGATTCTCTTTGAGGCAGGAATAATATCACATGCTAACTAGAGTAACTAGTACCTAAATCTTGGTTGAAACTACAATATATACATGGTGTTTATTCACTAAAAATTACGATATATACAGGGCGGACATATAACTAACTAAGACTTTGGAAATTATTAAGAAACACCGGTCGTTGGTCGTATTTCTTTTTTATTGTGGCAAGTTTTGCCACTTAACCGATAATGACGAAGATAAAAGGAAAACATCGAGAGAAAACCTGTATACGTCTGAGAAGCAATTCAAAGGCGTATGTGTGGCGTGCAAAGGGCGATGGACTCGCCATCTATCACGTTGGCACCTAAAATATATCTCTAGCGGAAAGTGGGTGCATGGGTATTACCTATACACCTCTGCCTCCCCCTCATTCAGGGACCCTTGTGTGAAGGCGTGAGGACAAAATGTGATTAAAATATAGTCTTCATATAAAGGCTTGGGAATTATACGACCAGTCATCTCAAATCGTGTCTGAATAATCTCCAAAGTAAAAAAGAGATTGCATACAAAAGTCAGCATTATTCGTTCAATATATAATAGACAAGTCTTACAAACGACTTATCTTGTAGCGTAATCTCACTATTTGTACTAACACTATTAATCCCACCATTACCACACCACGAGCTTTACGGTGAAGGAAAACATCCAGAGGAAACCTGCATACGTCTGAGAAGAAATTCAAAGGCGTATGTATAGTCGTGCTTGAGTAACGGCGATCTGTGACGTTGGCACCTAATATACCTCTGGCGGAAAGTGGGTGTGTGAGTATTACCTATACCCTTGTGGGAAGGCGTGAGGATATATTATTATATATTATATTACTATTAATCCCTTAATTTTGTATTGAAATCCTTAAATTTATGATTTAAAAGGAGAATAACTGAATTTGTGAATGGTGTATCTGTGTGTGTGATTGTATCAAAATTTTCATTAAATGCCTCACGTAATTATGGACGCCCCCTAACGTAACATACGAAAACTATACAAATATAAATGATTTAAATGATGTCTGTGTTTAGGTTATTTTTACATGCAATAAATATATTTGATTTAATTTGATATATATATATATATATATATATATATATATATATATATACCTACACATACACAGGCTGCCTTCGATAATAATAAAGTTATATGTAATGGCCACAATAATAAGGAAAATAAAACCTGCCCTAACGATAAACTTATCTAACTACGTTTTAATATTTTTTACGTTAATAATAGTTTGAGCTGTTAGAACGATTTGTGATCAGTGGCTTTGTTCATCGCTAGTGAGTTTAAGTCGGTAATATAGACAATACAGCGCCCCGAGCGAAGGAAATGGAAACGTCAGTAATTTTGACAGCTGTCTTATAGTTTTCATGACACGGATACAAGTCTTTTAGTCACTTTTTTTTTTACTACTTATTTATACGTTGGGTCGTGATGGGTTCTTAGCAGATCAATTTGGAGCTGGTGAATGTAAAGAGAGGTTTCAATGTGTATCATGGGCTAATCGCAGCCTCGTTCCTCAGGTACAGAGTATTGCAATATTCATTCCCAGCTAGAGACCTAGTATAGATTTGGCGCGATAATGTTTCACTTTTTTCGGACGCTTTGGACGCAAACTGTCCTTCCTTACCTGGGTTAAGCGCATGCGCTCGCACCTGAAACAAGATTACTGTATTAATCTTATCTTACTAATATAATAAAGGTGTAAGTTTGTGAGTTTGGATGTTTGCTTCTCTTTCACGGCAAAACGGCTGAACCGATTTGGCTGAAATTTGAAATGGTGATGGCTTATATCAAAGATTAGGACACAGGCTACCCCGAAATCCCGGAAAATTCATAGTTCAAATATTATAAAGCATTTTGTTGTTTCACGGCATAGCGGCTGAACCGATTCTAGCAGGAAAATACATAAGATACTTTTTGAACACCACGCGGGCGAAGCCGCGGGCATAAGCTAGTCTTACTAATATTATAAACGTGAAAGTTTGTAATTTTGAATGTTTGTGGATCTTTCACGGACAAACGGCTGAACCTGAAAATTAAAATAGTGATAGCTTATACCTAGGAAGTGGACATAGGCTACTTTTTTTCTTTTTTTATCTTGAAAAATTCAGTTCTTATATTATAATGTATGATGCTCTTTCTCAGCATAGCGGCTGAACCGATTCTAGCAGGAAATGCATGCGGTCCGCCTGATGGTGCACGGTTACCGCCGCCTATGGACGCTTGCAACACCAGGGGTATCACTCGCGCGTTGCCGACCCTGCAGGAGTCTCTTCACACCTCTCTCTCTCTCACAATCTCTTCTTGAACTCTTACTACCACTTGGATGTCCACCACAAAAGTACCAGGGGCCCATAGAACGTAAGCTACCTGTCGACGAACGGCTCGTCCGTCAGCTGCGCGGCCAACACGCGCATGGTACGCGGCGGCACGCGGTGGGCGGTCACGTGGCCGTGGGCGCTGCAGGGCTGCCCCGCGCGCCGCACCTGGTACGTGAAGCCGGGGTCGTCGCGGGCCACCACGCGCGGCTGCGCTCGCTGCGCGCACAGCCCTAGCAGACAACACCGAACATTACAGTTAATGGGACAAGGGAGGCTTGTCATGTAATACGGGTACTTTTTGTATGACAGAATAATAATAATATAATATAATATATACTCACGCCTTCCCACATGGGTCCCCGAAGGGGTAGGCAGAGGTATTTAGGTAATGCCCACACACCCATTTTCCGCCAGAGGTATATTAGGTGCCAACGTGACAGATGGCGAGTCCACTGCCTTTACTCAAGCACGACTATACATACGCGTTTGAATTTCTTCTCAGACGTATGTTGTATGACAGGTCTCATAAAATAGGACAGTTACTTCTATCTGTGATAGGCCACAATGAAAGGAATCTAATTAAAAAATGTTGATGGCAAGTCCATCGCCACTCAGGTACGACTACACATACGCCTTTACATGTGTTCTCAGACCTATTTAGGTTTTCTCTCTATGTTTTGGTGTTACTTATGGCTATACTTAAGTTCAGAAAAACTCATTGGTACAGTCAGTATTCGAACTTGCGGTTTTTGTGACGCAGGCTCTCTAACCACAGGGCCATCACGACTTTTTATTATTAATATTTTTCATTAATGAATATTCAACATTATTACTTTTATTGCTTCGTCATAGGATATTCACATTACCTGTCAACTTCTAGAAGACATCTATGTATATTCCTAATATATATAAATTACTCGTCACGTTGTTTGTCCGCGATGGACACCACTACTTAACCGATTTCAATCAAATTTGCACACCGTGTGCAGTTTGATCCAACTTAAAAGAAATGATAGCTTACAACACAATTGGACCCGATAGGTGGCGCTGCGATCGTGTTTCAGGAAGTTTAAAAATTCAACCGGGCAAAGCTGGGCGGGATAGCTAGTATTTTGTATTTCCTGAGAGACCATGTATAATAAGGGTAACTTACCCGTAATATAAATATCTTCTAAATGGAAGTAGTTGGTGGTGAGGGCAGCCGCGTAGAGGACGAGCGCGGTGTCCGCCGACAGCACGTACCCGGTACCCGACAGGTACCTGGGGTACACGCGGCCGCCGTACATATACCGGGGACTGTACCTGGAAAATATACGTATGCATATAACTATACAATTTTCTTTGTTATAATAAAAAGAAAAAGCCTTGGTGGCCGAGCAGTTCGAGTTTCCTGTGACACAAAGATCGCAAGTTCGAACCCCGATTGTACCAATGAGTTTTTCCACGAGCTTTACGGCGAAGGAAAACATCGAGAGGAAACCTGCATACGTTTTAGAAGGAATTCCATGGCGTATGTATATAATTAGCCTTGCTTGAGTAACGGCGATGGACTCGCCATCTGTCACGTTGGCACCTAAAATATATCGCTGGCGAAAAGTGGGTGTGTGGGTCCTAGTATACACCTCTGCCAACCCCTTCGGAGACCCTTGTGGGAAGGCGTGAGGATATATATACAAAAAAAATGGCGTGTAGGAGTGTAATAATGCGCATTTTCAAATGCCGATTCGCTGCAAAACCGGATGTCAATGCCCAATTTTCTTAGGGTCTCGCGACCCCTAGAATCGCCACAAGCGGACGTTATCGCTAACGCTGGGAATCAATAGACCAAGATACTTGCATGAATAAATAGTGCCATCCATGAAGACGCGCCCCACTATCCTCCCCTATTGTGTAAGTGTGCAACCTTCCACTAATGTGTGAGTATTATCTGTACACACTGATTACCTATGAGTGCACACGCACACTACAATCAATAGACTCGGGTCATACTCCACGCGACTCCATTCCCGCGACCCCCCCCCGACTAGAAATTGGTGGGGAGCGTCTCCGTCACTACCTACAAACAAAATTCAACCTTACCACTTGCTGTTAGAGTCGAGAACTGGTCTGGCACCGCAGATGAGGTCTCCGATCAGCAATAGCTCTTTTTCTTTGTAACCCCTGGAGACTTTTTCATCGTATTCCTTGGAGCGGTTGCGAAGGTTGGCCACCAGGTTAGGCACGTTGATGAACATATCGTCATCTGTCTTCAAGATGTAGCGGACTGAAACACGTGAAGGCTGATGGTAAGCGGTCACCGGGACAGAACAGGTTAATAATGCCCTCTCATGATTCAGGCTTCCCCTAGAGAGTACAGCATGGAGTTCTTCAAGAGTGTGGAAAGATTCCTGAAATTAGGAATCTAAATTCATGAAATAAGGAGGTTAAATTACATATATATACTTTCCGCCAGAGATATATTTTAGGTGCAACGTGACAGGGAGAGTCCATCTCCATTACTCAAGCACGACTATACATACGTCATTGAATTGCTTCTCAGACGTATGCAGGTTTCCTCTCGATGTTCTCCTTCATTGTAAATGTCGTGGTGTGACTTGTATCCGTTTTAATTATGATAAATCATTCCTCACGCCTTCCCACAAGGGTCCCCGAAGGGGTAGGCAGAGGTGTATAGGTAATACCCACACACCCACTTTCCGCCAGAGGTATATTAGGTGCCAACGTGACAGATGGCGAGTCCATCGCCGTTACTCAAGCACGACTATACATACGCCTTTGAATTTCTTCTCAGACGTATGCAGGTTTCCTCTCGATGTTCTCCTTCGCCGTAAAGCTCGTGGTGTGACTAATCACTGTACTTAACTTCAAGAAAAATAACGTGACTTGTATCCGTTTTAATTATGATAAATCATTCCTTACCAGAATGATTGCACTTGTTGGTGATCCATTTGAGCATCATGATGGATTTCAAGGTCAAATTGTTATAGGAATCTATAAACCCCTCCTGTATAATGTCACCGTACTTCTCCGCCTCTTCCTCAATACCCATTTGGACCTCTGTATCGTTGTCGTGCGATGGCAGCCCCAACAGGAACAACAGCTTGAAATCCGGCACTGTGTTGCCCTCCAACAATTTCGGGAATTTCTTGTCCTTCCTCAAAAGACTCAACACTTTGGTCAAATCTGGGCTCTCTTCGAAGCCATTGGGGGGGATTTTCATGACGTTCGATTCATAATCGTCGTAGGTGGCAACATCGTTGTCCTCGCCCAGTTCCTTATTCATGTCGAACTCCGGCAGCATTGTCTCCTCATCGTCGTCGAAACGGTTCTCTACGCTATCAGTCTTATCATTGGCCAGGTTGCTTTGCAACGCCTTCGCCAATTCCGGCAGTAACTGGCCCAAACCGGATATGCCACGTTTTCTTCTAGTAACATTATTATTAAAGCTTTCATTGTTTTTTATTTCTTTGTACAAATCGTATGAGTAATTGTAATGTTTGTATCTCTCTCTAACTTTGTTGAACACTACGGAGGCTTCTAGGTATTTTTTATAGTTTCCCCACGTGTCTCTGATCGCTATGCGCCTGTCAAAGTGTAGGGTGGACGAACAGACCACTATTAGCAGGAACAGTTTGTCCTGTCTGTCTGTACAGAAGTCCTTAGGTTCGTGTATAGTGGTGACGTTGGTGGGTTGCACATATATTTTTGTATCCCTATTCGTGTGCACCGACCAGCCGGCCACAAAACCTGAGGCAGAACAAGGGAATATGAACAAGGTTTTATACCAGCGATAAAATTATACAAGGTAATCCGATTTTCCGCGGGTAGTACCGCGGGGCTGGGGGCACAGCTACTAGAGGAAGAAAAGCAATAATTCTCAAGCTAATAATAGTTTAAAAAACACGCTTTACATAGAAAATCCAACTAAAAACTAGAAAATGGTTAAATTATTTGAGTTGTTATGATTGGATTGACAGCGTAAATATGTTCAAATGTCAATACTGTCATAACTTGTAAAGCGGAGTGCGTTCAGAAAAACTACGATGCTACTTTCTATTTATTATCAACACGGTTTTATTTTTATATAAATTTATCTTAGAGCTCATCACTAATTCTGATTATCCTATTATGGATTGTCATCGGCCCTTGATAAGTATGCAAAATTTCGATTTAATCCGAAGTTAAAATCAAGTTCAAAGTTCCCGTTACATACTAATATACGTATGAAGCTAATAAAAAAAATGAAAATGTTTGTTCGACTTTCACGCAAAAACTACTAAACGGATTTCGATGAAATTTGGCACAGAGATAGATAATTAGCTGGATTAACACAGGATATAGATAGTACCATCCACGAAGACGCGCCCCACTATCCTTCCCTATAGTTTATCATGTAAGTGTGCAACCTTCCACTAATGTTTGAGTATTGTCGGTACACACTGATTACCTATGAGTGCACACGCACACTACAATTAATAGACTCGGCTTGAAATTGGTGGGGCACGTCTTCGTGGATGGCACTATCTATATATAGGTATGAGTAAGCAAATAAATACCTTTAGGCACGTGGTAATTGGCTTTGTTGTAGACAGGTATGTACAGAAGGACACAGAACATTATCATCGCTGCGCTGAAGAGGAAGAACTTGGCGAGCAGTGTGACTGTGGACCTGCGGCCTCTCTCCTCCTTGCCCTCGCGGGGAGGGAGCAGACGCCTCTTGTCGTGCCTGGAAAATACACGCTTATGCCATGGAAGAAGGTTTGCACTCAGAAATAACGTGAATGCAACACACATAGATGTAATGAGGCAACATTATTCCTTCCCACAAGAGTCTCCGCAGGGGTAGGCAGAGGTGTATAGGTAGTACAAACACACCCACTTTCCGCTATAGATATATTTTAGGTGCCAACGTGACAGATGGCGAGTCCATCGCCGTTACTCAAGCACGACTATACATACGCCTTTGAATGTCTTCTCAGACGTATGCAGGTTTCCTCTCGATGTTTCCCTTCACCGTAAAGGTCGTGTGTGAATCATTAAGTTAGTTACACCACGTCCACCAGTTAGTACTTAGTTCAGAAAAAACTCATTGGTACAGACGGGATTCGAGCTTGCGATCTTTGTGTCTCAGCCAACTACTCGAATCACTAGGCCACCACGGCTTATTTTTAATACTATACTAATGTTAATCTATATAAGTATGTATATCGTCCAGTTCCCATAGTAATTTGCTTAGTTTGGGACTAGGTCAATTTGTGTGGAATTGCCTATCTATATAAGTATGTATATCGTTGTCCAGTTCCCATAGTACAAGCTTTGCTTAGTTTGGGACTAGGTCAATTTGTGTGGAATTGCCTATCTATATAAGTATGTATATCGTTGTCCAGTTCCCATAGTACAAGCTTTGCTTAGTTTGGGACTAGGGCAATTTGTGTGGAATTACCTATCTATATAAGTATGTATATCGTTGTCCAGTTCCCATAGTACAAGCTTTGCTTAGTTTGGGACTAGGTCAATTTGTGTGGACTTGCCTATCTACTAGTTTGTATGTATATCGCTATCCATTTGCTTAGTTTAGACATTTGTATGGAATCGTCAAGATATGATTATTAGTATAATGTGGTCGTTAACCTAACGACCAGTGTATGGTAACGTTAACGACCTATTTAATTAGTAGGTATGCATAGTCGGAACAGTATTTTTTTGCGAGAAAAACCATAAATGGTGTAAGTGAGATTTCTACTCCCTTTAGCTCCCTCGGTGGGTGACCTCTGCTTATAAGAGAGCACCGACACCTATTCTTTGTCGGAGCAAGTCTTTTATCCAATTGTAAAATTTAAGAAAAATAGCGACTAGCATACTGTGAATACACGTAACAAAGATAAGAGTATCGTGAGCGTAAATAGGCTACGGTAACCGTTTCCCATCTGGTGGGCCGTATGCTTGTTTGCCACTCTTATTGTATAAAAAAATAAATAAAAAAAAACATGTTTCTACAGCCAGATTACACAAAACTAGCAACTCATTTTTCGGGCAAGGTATATATACATATTGAACAACACTCATGTCAATGGACCCTAAGTTGTATGATAAGGGTTATTAATAAAACACCTGTCTCATAGTATGGTAAGGCAAATCTTTATATATAAAATAAGAATAGGGTCATCTATCATGCGAGACTCTCAATAGCGCGATCCAGAAATCAACAAAAACAAATCAGCGCCATCTATTGACACACTTACAAAACAAAACAAATCAATCTTATACATTTTGCCCGCCAAGAACAAAGTGAACTTTGTTCTTCATATTGCTTACCATTAAATATCAACGGTAAGACACTTATTAAGGGAACCAACAAATTAACATTTATCTTAATATTACATCTAGAAGTTACGATAATACAAAAAAATATCTTACTGAACAATTTATACAAATTTAAACAGAGACCGGGAGTAAACACAACTTTGTGATTGGTCTTTTGAATGTCCCTGTTTTTGTTTTTAAGGTTACAACTCGAACAATGTTATCAGAACCAGCATGAGTAGCAATCACTCTACCATATAACCAGTTGCACGGAGGCAAATTATCTTCTTTTATAATCACTACATCATTTAATTTAATTTGAGGTTGTAATGATGACCAACGATACCGGTTATAAAATTTTGTAAGATATTCTCTGGACCAAATACGCCAAAAATCTTGCAACATTCTTTGCGTGTAATGCCATCTTCTCAATGAACCTACATTGGATGTTTCAAAATTTTTATCAGGAAGAGTTACAAGTGGTTCCCCAACCAAAAAGTGTCCTGGGGTAAGAACTGTTACACTGTCTGCATCTTCATTTAAAACTGACAGAGGCCTGGAATTCAAGCATGCCTCTATTTGTGTTAAAACGGTTGCCATCTCTTCATAGGTCAAAGTTGATTGTCCAATGACTCTTTTTAGATGGTATTTAACAGACTTAACACCTGCCTCCCATAACCCCCCAAAATTAGGAGACCGAGCTGGTATAAAATGCCAATTGCATCCTTGTGTTACCAATAACTCTGCCACCTGCTGTGTCATGGAATCTTGTTGTATTTTGAATAGCCTTTTTAATTCCCTAGCTGCTCCTATAAAATTTGTGCCGTTATCACTCCAAAGGTCGGTACAACATCCTCTTCGGGCGACAAATCGTTTGAACGCCTGCAAGAACCCTTGTGAAGTTAAGTCTGTTACTACCTCCAAGTGTACAGCACGGGTCACCATACAGATAAACAAACATATATATCCCTTATGAGATTTATGTCCACGACCCTTTGTCGTTCTTATTTGTATCGGGCCAGCGTAGTCAACGCCGCTATTTTTAAAGGGCCGCGAGGGTGTTAGCCGTGCTGACGGTAGTTGTCCCATTAATTGGGACTGAGTCACTGCGGAATTCTTAACACACGTAACGCACTTTCTAAAATGTGATCTCACAAGTTGTTTTACACCCAAAATCCAGTATTTAGACTGAATGTAACACATCATGAGTTGAGGTCCGCCATGAAGTGTTTGTTTATGTGCATCTGCTACAATTAAGTTGGCTAAGTGGCAGCTACGTGGTATTATAATGGGATGTCTGCGGCGGTCATTCAACTGCGCATGCTCAAGTCTACCACCAACTCTCAACAGCTGAGCTTCCTCATCGATAAAAGGGTTCAGAGAACGTAGGCAACTACGTTTAGGTAAGTTTTCTTTCCTTTTAATAACTGTGATTTCTGAATTAAAATAGTTTTCTTGACATTCCTTAATATAAGCTTTTAATGCATCTGCTAGTTCTTGCGTTGTTAGGTAGCTACTCTGATATGTTTGATCCTTTTTTAGTTTTCTAATAAATCGTGTACAGTATGCTCTAACTCTAATCAGTTTTGTTAACGAAGAAAACTTTTCCCATATTGGAACTTCAACTGTAGTGGCACAATGGACCTTCACTTCCTCTATATTCGTTGTGATATTTTTTGGTTTGCTGTAATTTATTGTTTCTTTAGACAAGAATTCTGGGCCATTAAACCAGGCATCCTTTTCAATTAATTCAGACGGGCGTAAGCCACGAGAAGCACCGTCTGCGGGGTTTTCCTTAGAAGTTATATGGGCCCAATTATGAGAATCCAAATTTAATATAATTTCTGTCACTCGATTAGCGACGAAAACCTTCCATCTGCTTGGATGGCTATTAATCCAAGCAAGTACTATAGTGGAATCCGTCCAAGCGTGTATGTTATGTTTTTGTATACCAAGTACTTTTGCTATATCCATCATTAATTTAGTTAACAGTACAGCCCCACACAATTCCAGTCTTGGAATAGACACTTGCTTTACTGGGGCGACCTTTGTTTTAGAGGAAATTAATTTGATGTGGATTTTATTATTACAGTCTATAACGCGAACGTACACTGCTGCTGCATATGCTACCTTGGACGCATCACAGAAACCATGCAACTCTACGTTTAAATCGTTCGCTTTTGTGTATATCCATCGAGGTATGGAAAGTTGCGATAATTGTATCAATTCTTCTCGGTAAGCTAACCATTCATTCAAAATATGATCTGGTACTGCTTCATCCCAGAGTATGCCTGCCAACCATAGCTTTTGTATTATTATTTTTGATACTATAATGCTGGGTCCTACCCAGCCGAGGGGGTCGTAAAATCTCGCTATATCGGAAATGATTTTTCTTTTTGTTACAGGTTGCTGCAACGCTGGAAGCTGTACCGTGTACCGGAAGGAGTCATCACATCGGTTCCAGGTAAGTCCCAAAATTTTGATCACCGAATCCATTTTAATAATCAATTCTTCTTGTATCTCCTTTTCACTTCTATCCATTTCTTCCGACTCCATTTCCCGCAGTTTAATCTCCTCTAACAACCTTTCATTGTTGCTTGACCATTTTTGCAATTTAAATCCAGCCTTTTGTAAGATTATATTTATATCCGAGTACAGTGCTATGCCTTCTTCCCAGGTCTGGCATCCAGTCATTAAATCATCCATATAAAAATCCTTTAGTATTATTTCCGCTGCGCTTGGATTAAACGCTCCTTCATCCCTAGCTGCCTGTTGGAGAGATCTAACTGCCAGGTAGGGTGCTGAAGCCGTACCAAAGGTAACCCTTAAAAGTCTATAGATTTGAATCTCCTCGCTTTCTCTCCATAACAGTCTTTGTAATTCAGCATCATCATCTTCAACCTTAATTTGCCTGTACATCTTTTCGATGTCAGCAACTAGACAAACAGGGTGAGTTCTAAATTTCATGATAAGATGCCTCAAGTCGGGTTGTAGAGTGGGTCCAGTCAGCATATTATCATTTAATGACGTATTATTAGTACCTTTACAGGAGGCGTCAAAAACTATTCGTACCTTCGTGGTGTCTTTATCCTGACGAATCACAGGATGATGAGGTAGATAAATGGCACCTGGCTTATTTAGTTCTTCCATTGGTACCCGCTCCATATGATTTTGGTTGATATAATCTTTCAACACCTCGCTATATTGTTCCTTTAGAATATAATTCTTGTCTAATCTACGTTCCAATAGTTTTAATCGTTTTATTGCAATTTCATATGTACCATGTACTTGCGGACAGTCTGTCTTCAACGGAAGTTTCACTATATATCTACCTTCTTCATCTCTTCTAGTTGTCTTCGTATAAATCTCTTCACACAGTTTTTCTGCTTCACTGAACATTTTTTCTTTAGGCATCTGAAAATCTGATTCCAGTTCCCAAAACCTTTTAAGCATGTCATTCTCTTCTAATTGACAATGCATTACATTAATTACATTTGCGGCATTGGTTGAAGAGCTAATCACGCCAGATAAAATCCAGCCGAGACTTGTAGCTTGAGCAACCGTTGAACCAAATGTGCTTTTCTTGACTCCGTCTTCTATTATTTGAGCGTAGATTTCAGCCCCGAGTAGCAGATCTATTTTGTTAGGAGTCTGGAAGTCAGGATCTGCTAATACTAATTCACCTAGCTCTGGCCAATCTACAGCTTCCATTTTACAAACAGGCAGCAGACCTGTTATTGATTTCAAAACATACGCCTTTACTTTTATGATCGTATTCGGATTGATACGTGAAACTACTTCAATATCTACCACGCCGTTTGTTGTCACCTTCTTATCCCCTCCTAGACCTGATATTTGACTCCTTGCGGGAGTTTTCTTGATACCTAACAGTTGGACTGTTGACTCAGTAACGAAGGATGATTGTGAACCTTGATCTAGCAAGGCCCGAATCGTCAGCGCTCCGTTTTTCGACATAGCCTTAACTAACGCTGTCGCTAGCAAAACTTGATTGTAAACTCTTCCTGACGAAAAACAAGAAACACCTGGCGATGGTAACTGTATCTCGTCCTCCATGATGTCTTCAGATGAAGACAATGCAACAACATTATCTGAAGGAGGTGTTTCAGTCTCTACTACTTCGACAGCCTCAGAGGATACCTTACCCTTAGGGTGCAAAAGTGAATGGTGTTTCTTTTTACAGACGCGACACCTCGCGCTTACTGTGCAATAAATCGCAGAATGATTGCTACCCAAACAATTGAAACAAACATTATTTGTTTGTACAAAGCTGCGACGATTATCCACTGTTTCTTTAGCAAATTTTTTACAAAAACTTAGTCTGTGTTCGTCGGAACAAAAAGGACACTGTATATTTGCCACGTGTAAACTATTCATTTTTGTAACAATACTATTTTGACCCTGAACTCTTGGTCCAGAATAAGTTTTATTTCCTATAAATTCTAATGCTCTATAGCGGTTGGTTAAAAACACTTTGAATTCCTTATAAGTAGGCAATGCATCTAAAGTACTAGAACTACTGTGGAACTCCCACTGTTTTCTTGATTCCGGATCAAGTTTCAGGGTGATCATGTGTATTATAATAACATCCCATGATGAGACATCAATACCAAGCCCAGACAGAGAGCTTAAACAGTCATTTGTATTGTCTATTAACTCTTTAATACCCACGGCCGATTCGACAACAAGGTTCCTTTGGCTGAACAACCTCTTTAAAATATGATGACAAATATATTTTTTGTTATTGTAACGTTCTACCAATAAATCCCAACACTTCGTGTAGTTGGCGCTATTAATTGCAATGTGTCTAATAAGTTGTTCAGCCTCGCCGATTAAATAGCCTTTTAAGTAGTGCAATTTTTCGATATCATCTAAATTATCATTACAGTGAATTAGTGACTCAAATAGGTCACGAAATGTAACCCATTCTAAATACTTGCCAGAGAAGTTAGGAATACAAATTTTGGGTAGTTTTATATGATTTGTTTTTGCTTGGGATGTCATGTTAACCTTTCCCTCCAAAACAGTATAACCTGCTAACTTAGTTTTCATTTCTATTTTATAATTCATATAGCTGTCTTCAGTTTTGTCATATATATCATTTTTTATATAGTCCGTAACTTTAATTTCTTCAGCTGTTGAACTGCGCATAAAATCCTTATGACCAGATAAGTATGCGTCCCATAATCGTTCTAACATTTCTAGTCGACTTTCTAAATATTCCTTAGTAACACGTTCCTTGGGACTTTTTTTAAAATTGTTATATGCTTTAGTAATGCGCAAATGCAAGTCAAGCTGATAGTTCAATATAGCTTCCATTTTGAATAACAAATTACACACACTTAAAGTACGAACGGTGATATTCAAAATGACATAAGTTTAAATAAAATGTTATGACAGGCAATTTAATACACTAAATCAAAATAAAGTTAAATCTTCGAATGCAACATAAGTTATAAATTTTATATATAATTTTAATAACACACTTTAAAGTTTATAGAAAAATATCTAAATTTTTCTAAGTGTTTTAAACTAATCAACCTATAGAATTTCGAGCATAGAGTCCCCGTTCCCTCGTTTTTTAAGAAATTTTTCTAAGTTCTACTTTCTACTATAATCAACAATATTCTAATACTTAGATTGTAAACAATAATTCAAAACAATCGAAATGACAATATTACCGAGAAATTGAAAATTTCCGAGAAAGCAATAATTAAAAGTACTTACAGTTTTTATCTTCACCACTTCACACACTGTTTACCAACACAACACTAGACACGTATTCACCATTAATGTGGCGGCACCCCTTGCCAGCCTCTATTGGGTTCCTGACTGCACCGCTCCCGGCACCGTCTGAAGATCGGCGTCAGCACTGACGCCCCTTGATCTCCTGTTTGACTTGACCACGTTATCGATAGCGATCCACTATCCGTAGTCAACCGCCACTCCACTTACTAACACTCTGTTAGTTATGTTACTAACTGTAACACTATTGTCCTGCCGATTTAATTATCCGGCTCCGAAGGACCATGAACAACACTCATGTCAATGGACCCTAAGTTGTATGATAAGGGTTATTAATAAAACACCTGTCTCATAGTATGGTAAGGCTAATCTTTATATAAAAAATAAGAATAGGGTCATCTATCATGCGAGACTCTCAATAGCGCGATCCAGAAATCAACAAAAACAAATCAGCGCCATCTATTGACACACTTACAAAACAAAACAAATCAATCTTATACATACCCGCTAATAAGAAATCGCTTGCGTATTCTAGTTTATGGTCTAAACTTGATTAACATATTTTTTGGATATATATTTTTTATACGACAAGAGTGGCAAACAATCATGGTCCACCCAACGGGAAGCAGTTACCGTAGCCTATTTACGCTCCATAGACCGAAGAATCACTTGTGCGTCGTCACTGTGTAATCCCTCTCCTGTCAACACAATATAACAATCCTCCCCTCTTCCCCATGGAACTAATTATGGGAAACCTTATTCATCGCGCAGGAACACAACACAAAAAAAAATGTATTTGGCTGCGGACTTCTATAAGTTGGAGTTCCTGCCCCAGTTGGGCAGCTCGGAATTGGAACGAGAAGCCCGTTATACCTCTCATAATACATACATAGATACATAGCATCACGCTGAGTCCCTCACGGTGCAATTAGGAAAAGTATTTCCTAAAAAGATTAATAGCTGCCTGTTACTTACTCGTAATTTATTTATAAATCTCCATAGTTCAAGTCTGTGAGATAAACCTCAGTCAGATTTTTAGAAACAATTATCAAATAAATGTGTATAAAAAAAATGAAAATTTAATTACAATCACAAAAATTTACAATATTTATAAAAATACATAAAGTATTTATGCAAAATCGGATATCCGAGTTTTGAAAAAAAAAAAAACGAATCGATCGAATATTTATATGTGTAAGTAAGCAACATGTGTGAACATACTGCCAGGCTATTGGTAGGTTAATTTACATTTACAGAAAAATATTATTAATTTAACACCAACTTCGGGAAATGAATGATATCAAGTAGCGCCAAATTCCAGGTAAGTAAATAATTTTCATACAACATGAATATCGTAGCTCCGAACTGAAATGAAAAATTAATATTCGCGGCTGGGTATAGGTTTAATTCCAGTAAGAGTGGTGCTCTATGCGACCCACTGACCTGGCTCATGTGCCTGAAAGAACTCCACTTGAACTCCATTTGAAGGGTCACAGGTGCGAATCAACGCCACCTATTTACATTTAAATGGTATTGTCAATTGAGAAAGTAATTAGACCGGCCGTAAACGTTGGCCAAAGTATAAGGTACCTGAGCAAAATGTTAGTGCAACCAACGTAACTAATTTTATGTACATACCAATCATCACTCTGAGTCACGGACGGCGAAAGCAGATTTAAGAGAGGTTTGCATAACGGGTTTCCCGTTCGAATTCGGAGCTGGCAGGACCTCCACCTTACAGAAGTCCGTAGCCAAATAACACAATTTTTTGTGTTGTGTTCCTACGCGGTGAATAAGGTTTCCTGTAATAAGCTCCTTGGGGAGGGGGGAGGATTGTTACATTGTGTTGGAAGCAGAGGGATTAAACTCATTATGCTGCCAACATACTATAACTCTCCGAACACAGAGTGGCAACGCGCAAGTGATCCTTCGGTATCGTGAGCGTAAATAGGCTACGCTAACCGTTTCCCATCAGGTGGGCCATATGCTTGTTTGTCACTCTTGTTGTATAAAAAAAAAGGTAGAGTAGAGCATCAGCTCTCGTTATATGTACGTACCAACCTCTTTCACTTCACCCACTTTCATCAGTTATTTCATTCATGCTCAGAAGTTTCGACAACTCGTTGACATTCCTATCATCTATTATTATACATGTTTCATGTGTCCATGTGTTTGTCACATAATTTCTACATGGCTGGAGCGATGGAGGGATAAAATTTGTTTGTATATTTTAGTAGGTCCCTTGATGGTTTGAAACCAGAATTTAACCCGGTGGGTTGCGTTGGGTCATATTTCAGGAGCTATGATTTTACCCTTTATTTTATTTTATGTATAAGCTAGGAACAGCTAGTAATATTCTAATTCTTTTCCGGTTATAAATAAAACTGTTGATCCGTTTATGTTTATGTAAAATAGTAATCCTCAGTTCATGACATCGTAGCCTTCTCGACAATATTGTGCAGAGCAATTTCAGTTTATAAGACGTCTGCAATAGGCCGAGGGGTTGTAATACATTCAACACATGTTTAATAGCTCGTTACTTCACTCCTTGGGTTTGCGGTCCTCGTCACATAAGGCGAAGCCTTAATCTACCAAGCCGGCCCAAAGGTGTTTAATTTATTCTGGTAGGTGTCTAGATCGTCTTTTGCATGGGAAATTAACGAATTCTCGGTTCACAATTCACACCTCATAACATTCTAAATAAACCCTTAGTAGGGCGGGCTCAATACCCGAATTCCGTCGCTTAAGTGATTCAGTTTTCTGAATATAGAAATCAATTAACAATGTTCTATATAAAGACTGATCTCTAGAGTAAGTTTTTCCAGGACTTTAATAAGCTAGCCTAGCATCATTGTCTGTTAGCTATGGCTAACAGACAATGATGATAAACATTTATAATATAAATTTGTATATTGTTACGTTGGTTTGAAAGTATGGGAACGATGATTGAAACGATGATTGAAGAAAGATTGTCGAAACGGATATACAATGTGAAAGTTAGTGGAAGAAGAGGAATAACGAATATTCAAGAAATAAAACATCAAGAGGATATTAGATCGAATCCGCAATGAAGACATTCGCAAATCAAGTGGCGTGAATGAGGGCGTGATTGTAAAGATGCAGAAAGGCATGTTACGTTGGTTTGGACACATAGAAAGGATGAGTGAAGAAAGATTGACGAAACAGATGCAAAAGTGTGTGCAAGAAGAGGCAGAGGAAGGCCACGTTCCAACTACCTGGATCAAATCGATCGGACTCTCGAGGAAGGGAACGTTAAGAGTACTCGAAACCGACGAGCATGTATGAGGAGTCTGATGAATGTGGATGAACCGAAAGAGGTATGTAAGTCTAGAGAGAACTGACACTACTCTGTGACTGAACCTCGTTAGGGACTTGGCGTGATGATATGTATGTATGTATGTATGAAACATCAAGAGTATAAGAAAATCTATGTTAATCTACAGGCAACTGGAATCTTTCTCTACAGACTCGGCGCGATGATATGTATGTAATATGTTTGTAGGTTGGAAAATCATAAGTCGTTTATATTTCTACTGTGCAAAATGCCTATAGGCTACTAGTCGCTAAAATCAAAAACCAAATTAAAAGATTATAGTCTTTAATATCTCAGGATTATGATTCAAGATATCGGTAACTGCGCCACTTAATGTCACTCCTTTAAACGGTGGAGTTACCACTTGCCCCCTTGAATACTTCCCCTCAATACTTGAGGGTTCGATCGTTGCCATTCGAATTCCAATTCGTATGAAATAAGTATCTGTTTCTACTCTGTGAGGTTTGTGTGTGTGAGGATTAACTTATACGATTGTATTTATCCACGGAACTCTCAATGGTGTCTCGCAAGCTCTGAATGAACAGGCTGTTTGTGAATTTGGATACTAGTGTAATTTAGTCTTGACTAGTCATATGGTCGTTGGCAACGCTGCCCCAGAACCTTCTATCCTAATGGCGAAAGTTAATCATTTCCATTCCCGCAACCATAATTTATGTAGGTAACACTAGCGACCCGCCCCGGCTTCGCACCGGTAGAGCATAGTGTGTATCGTTGGGTCGCATTACCTCTTTTTAACCAATTTAGACAGAACCAGAAGCCGTGGTAGCCGAGTGGCTAGAGCATGCTACACAATGATTGCAAGTTTGAATCTCGACAATACCATTGTTTTTTTCTGTAATAACCTAAGTACAATTATTAGTCACGCCACGAGCTTTACGGTGAAAGAAAACAACGAGAAGTAACTCAGAGCATGTATTCGTCGTGCTTGAGTAACGGCGATGGAATCGCCAACTGTCACGTTGGCACCTAAAATATATCTCTGGCGGAAAGTGGCTGTACTACAAGCACACGCCTACCTCTTCGGGGACCCTTGTGGGAAGACGTGATAATATAAATATACACAGAAGCTTTATTAATCATACCATTAAAGGTTCCACTATTACACTATATTATTATAAAATATAATCCTATTGATGCCTATATATATAAGGCCTATTGATGAAAATTGCGCGATAATCCGTTTAGTAGATTTTAAGTTTATCGCGAACAGATAGATACGCGGCGGGGAAATGTTTTATAATATGTAGTGAAACATTTCTGATCGCTATAATAATAATAATAAGCTATATTTTTCACACATTAACACATTAGACAGACTAATATCTATTTACACATATAACATATAAAATGTACCTAACTATGTCCATACATTTATAAAAGTTTCTGTTTCTGACACTTACGCAGGCAATAGAGGCTCTGATTTGTTATATATCTCTGCTTGTATGAAAATAAAAATTGTTTATTAGCCTTTTAAAATTGCCTTATTTAAAATTTAAAAAACGCATAATAATATTTTAGTTAACAAACGAAGACGTTATTACGCGTCAAAATTTAAAGTACCCAATACATCATACATGACAAAGCCTATGCTATGAACTCTCAAAGCCCTTTAATTAGGTTATCAATCACTTTGAGTGAGCACTTCAAGACACCCGAGAATCAGACGTAATCTTCGGAACCATTAGACAATGGCAGTTACAGTTTCAGCTCATCAGCCTTTTTATAATGCACGTGATTGATTATATCGTAATCATTCATTCGGTCAATTTGTAAGTCATCTATTCTAATATTATAAAGAAGAATTCCTTTGTTTGTTTGAACGTGGGGATCCCAGAAACTACAAATCCGATTTGACAAAATATTTTCATTTGATAGCCCGTTTATTGAGGATATATATATAAACTAGTTCCGCCCAGCTTCGCGTGAGTGAAAAAAAATTATCCTGAAACTCATGAATCTAAAATATTCTCGAATCCACCTGAAGACACACAGAAAATTTCATTAAAATCGGTCCAGCCACTTAGGAGGAGTTCAGTGACAAACTTACGCACAGAATAAATATATCTATATATAAAGATAAAAAAGAGAGTTAAATTGAATTGAGAATCGATTTCGTTAAAACCATGCCTAGAACCATCTGTAACTTGTATCGCTCTATTGCAAAACTAAGCATGAATATCGACAACTACCACTGTTTCTTATAATATATTCTCCACTCTACAAAATAATCGCTTCAAATTGTTCTAAGCTTAAATTGTTTTCTCATTACGTGAATTGTAATTATTTTAAGAAATCAAAATATTCTAACCGAAAGATATACATTGCCGAAAGATATCGACAATCTGAAACACACATGAATTTAACTCGATTATAACAGCGGTGCTCAGCTGATGGCTCATACAGATACGAGTAGGTACTCAGTGTACTAAATAGGTCCTATAAAAAACAAAAGAACAGAAAAACATGACTGCCTTGAAAAAATTTACGAATTATTTCATATTCCTTCCTGTGAGAATATGGTGGTTTAGTTATTTCGGTGTCCTGTGGGCTGCTAGCACTTAAGACGAGTTTTAGCTTTGGTAAAATAATAATAATATATCATCACGCCTTCCCACAAGGGTCCCCGAAGGGGACGAGGAAAATGGGTGTATGAGTAGTGTCCCACACACCCATTTCAGTTAATTCAGTTTTTTTACCAGTAGTGCAGTGCTAACATTATAGAAATATATTCAGAATCAATTAGATTCTGAATGAGATCTAAAGTGGTATCGGATAATAAATATAATAATATATCCTCACGCCTTCCCACAAGGGTCCCCGAAGTGGTAGGCACAGGTGTATTGGTAATACCCACACACCCACTTTCCGCCAGAGGTATATTAGGTGCCAACGTGACAGATGGCGAGTCCATCGCCGTCGGATTATTTCTTATAAAAATATTCTTCTATTTTAAAACGGTCAACGGCCCCAAGTTGAATGTTCTAGACAAATATACCGACCGTGGATATTATGTCCATAATTGACAAAGTCTCTAAATAACAAAAGAGAAAATACACTGGATTAAAAGTAAATCTCCTTATAGTGCAAAGTAAGTATACATATGCTTAATAAAGGGGTCTACAAAACAGTTAGGTATAGATAATAACTTAATTCTCGAATAAGAATAGCACCATCGCCCTTGTTTACCCTTCTGTCTAGACACATGTCTCCCGACAGTTACCAGTACATATTGTATAGACTGTATTCTATACCTATATTCGATCAAAGGCAGATTATTACCCATTTTTAGAGCTACCTATACAGGATGTCTCACAAAATATTACAGTTGTCATAAAGAAGTTGTAGGGCGCTGTGAATATATCCTCATGACGATGCAATTAAACAAATAGCACCTAATATAGAGATAAGAAACAGAATGACATCATTACTAAAAGGGGTTTTATTCACTCCGAAACGCTTTAATGCTCTTTTTTCGTTTTTTTTTATAATATGAAAAAAGGATCTTCTTTTGACCGAAGATACATAGTAACAACATGTTTTGATAAACTGGACTGAATATATGCGTGTCACCACGCCAAATTGCTCACGAGGTAGACACAAGGAATAGTACTCCCGTTCTATTTTCTCTAGACTGACCTTTAGCTTTAAATATTCATATTGTTTTACAGTATTAATTAAAGTATGTATTAAAGCATGTATGAAGGGTCTGTGGGTGTAAAAAACAAAAGCATTTGAAGATCGTGCCTTAATGATGACGCAAACACCTCCGCCATGTCTCTGATCTTTTATATCACGTTTTATATCACTGGTTTATATCACGTTTGGCAACGTGACCCAGTGTATGGAAGGTCGAATTCGAAGACTCTTTAAGTGGTAAAGAATTCTAATACTAAAATGATTATGCATATTATAATATAACTAGAACATACATAATCCAAAAGTCAATACGAAACAAAGCCTAAGCCAAATAATACGACATATTCTGGTCTGAAATTGTATGGACAAGTTAGTTTAACTCACGTAGTTTACGTAAGCGTCGAACTAATGTTTGGTTATCATAGAACTTTATCTACCTGCTCAAATAGCGAGTTAATTCTAACTCGCTAATTGCGGTTAGTCACTAGTAAAAACGACGTTACATCCACCTTCCTCTAGTATTATATAGTTACAATTACAAATGAGTCATTCGCGGAGAAGCCAGGGTCTCTAACTTCTCCGTCTCTGACGAAGAGAGAGTAAAGCATGGTTTTCTCTAGACCCACATTTACCAGTCTCTTCATACATGCTCAGCGGTGCTTGAGCGTTCTATTGATTTTATTTTAGTATTTGGAACATGGTATTTTTGCCTCTTCTTTCTATACATAATATGTAGTTAGATATAACAATTACAAGACAAACACCATAGAAGTATTTAATGTAGGAATTCAAAGGTATCACGTCGTTCGATCGATGCCTTTGGCGACAAGAAGGCTTGTCTCTACCATCTTGAAGAATAAAAAGATTTTTCGCAAAGCTTTGCTGACTAGCATTGCCATTCACCGGGGCAATGCTGCCAGCCTTCTTGGCACCCTACGGTGGGAAACATGTTGGGACAGGTGTTTTATTTAGTTTAGCTTCATTTAGTATAATAAAATAATAAAATTAATAATAAATATACAACACAATGTCATAACTAAGCTACGATTAGTCGATATCGATTCTTTTGCATTTATAAATGCCGCAATTAAGCAAAGTTTTTATTAAATTATGTTTGAAATCACAAATGTTTGGAAAAACCTATTCAAGCTTATGATAGGCAAGCCTTTTTTTAGTAGCAAAATCCAAAATATTTCTATTCTATAATAACAAAACTTAAACAGAATCGACAAAATTCATACTAAATTTCTGCAATTACCTTTGGTGTAAGGGCACAATGCGTAATAAAATATGTTTTTCCTACAATCCCCTAGCGACAATAACTTCCGCGTACGTTGCAACAATTACTCAAATCCCGATTACCTACTGGCGATAACTGTAAATCTATAACCCCACCCAATCTGTAATGTCTTGTTATTTTAGGAAGTGTATAACAAGCCGTCACGATAGCCTAATACTGTGTATCAAGTGGGCGTTTCATAGTCAATGAGGAGAAATTAATGGGTTGCTTAAGATTGACAGCCATCTGGTCTAGCGACTCCTGACTAACGCGAAGCTTACGCACGGGTTCGATTCCCGCCGAGGGCTGTTATTTGTGTCTTGTCTTCTCTCTTGGATGGCCTATATATTTATGTTTGTATCTATCTATAAAAATAAATATATCGTTGTCTTGTTACCATAACGCAAGCTTTGCTTAATTTGGGGCTATGTTAATTTGTATGGAATTGCCCCAATGTTTTTATTTATATATAAATAAGTATGTACATCGTGGTTTAGTTGCCCTGGTACGTACAAGTTGCTTAGTTTAGGACTAGGACAATTTGAGTGGAATCGTCCCAAGGTATTTAGACGCAAAGAACGTCATCATTAAGTACTTCGTGATTAGATAATAAGTACCCACGTATATGCTGACATTTGGGTGTCAACCGAGATTTCTATAAAAAAAGTAATACTTGAGCCCCGTTTTTTAAATTGACAATTGACAAAGCTGCACTGTGATAATAAATATCAATTTAGTAAAATTATCGCTTAACAATGTATACAAAACGAATAGTAATAACTAACGTTAGCTACTGAACCTTTTTGAATACATCCATTCACACTAAATACAAATACGTCGCTAAAAATGTTCATAGAAGATTGATGGGACTTGAAATGTAACTAACCGTTCGAAATATGTAGGACGTGAGATGAAAGGGGTCGGTGGTTAGATCCCAAAGGACAGATAAACGAACGCTTCCTCGAGCCTTAGTAAGACATAGAGTATCCACATCAGGACACATAAACCTCTTCGCAACAAACAGATTACATTATTTTTAATTTGTTGTCAATGAAATTTGTTTTACGAAATATCAGAGAGCGCTAATGTGTGCGAACTGCTTTTAACTCATCGTGATTCTCCTCAAAACTAGATGGATATATCAACTAGATTCCACATAAATCCAAGGAACATAGCCAATTCGCATTTTGGCTACTGGAATGTCGTGTTATTTACAATTAAATAGTCATTCATATCCATATTGAAAGAAAGTAAGCTGTCATATCTAATGCGATTTTTTCATACCAATGGGGTGGCAAGCAAGCATGCGGCCTGCCTGATGGTAGGCGGTAACTGTCGCCTATGGACTATTACAATGCCAGGGTATGACTCCGATCGCCGATCGGATCGCCGATTGCTGATCCTTTAGGAATATTAGAGAAGAAATGTACTTATATGTATGGAGAGACCGTCTACGATATTGCTTTGCACTGACATCTTTTTACATTGACATGTTTGAGTTTCAATCATGATCTTGCTTTATTACGTAAACTTCTAAAGAAAGTAATACATATATTTATATAGTAGGTATATTTACCTAGTGGATGCATTGAAATTATCCATTGATGGATTCGATCACAAGGAAAGTTTTTCTTTTATCTTAAATGTGTCTAAAGTCGATTTATATTTTACAGTTTAAGGGAATTCAACTATAAGCCAAATGGTTAAATGCCCAAGGTTCATATTGACTAGTCTGTAGTCAACCTACGTATGTATACTCTATGTACGCCAGTTAGGTGCCTATTTATTACCACACACCCGCAGAGGCAAATGGACCGGAATATCTCCACTAGTTAATTTGCGGACTGCTCTGTATGTACCCGAATAATGTTTGTCAAAAGCAATATGTTATTTACTTATCACAATGTGAGATCTCGGGTAACGTCTTACATTATTCGTGGAAGTTTTTGGTGATTAATATATTTTGTATTATTTCTAGTCTTCTGAACTCGTACTATAACTTCAGAGTAATTTGCCTTGAAAATACGTTTTTGAGCTAGCTGCATGCGTTCACAGCTGAGGTACCTAGCTCACGAGGACTGGAGGCCTTTTAGTTTCGCCATTGTTCGGGTAAGCAGCAAAATATTCCGAAACTCACGCCACTATAGACAATTCAGTAATAAATATAATATACTTTATTATCAAAAAATGCTTCGCTGTACTTAAGATTACGGTTTTAAGATCGAAAATCATCTTGACTTGATTACTTTCGAGGCACATTCGAGAACTTAAACAATAGTCCTAGTATCTAAGTGCAAAAAATGTAGAGCAAAATTAGCACTACGATGGAGTATTGATTCAATCAGAGTACGGAGCTCGAAGCACAATCCAATTTCTTATTTCATTTCCCACCTAATTTATGCCAACGAAAAACGTATTTACTTACATCAAACGCAGACATTACGTTGACAAAAACATGCGCGTGGAACTTTGAATAGTAGATTACGATGGTATTACTGATAGTGTTTGTCAAGATTACTTGTTTACTCACGATCGTAAACTAGAAATAATTTGCTTTGGAATAATAAACTCACTCGTTCAGTTGTTAGGGCTTCTTTTGTATTTACGACTATGCTTTATGTGGCACTAAGTTTTTGTTCTTATTAGATATTTGCCGAAATTTATTGCACGATTTGATCATAAATATAGATATGTGAAATAAAAATTAAAAACTGCTACTAAATTGAAAAACGACCATAATCAAGGCGTCTATGATTGACAATACCCGTTGATATGCAATATCTATATACAGATAGATAGACTAGGCTCGGCAGTGCGCGATCGATATCCCTAATATTGCAAGCGTCCATAGGCGGACTGCATGCTTGTGTACCACCCATGTGGTATAAAAAAGATACCATCTCGATAACATTATAGCGAAGTATATACATATATGTGCAACGAATGCGTTGTATTAGAAAAAAAACGACGCTAAAGTGCGATCTATCCATATGGAGACATTTCTCAATTCTAAAAGAAAATTCTAAAGGAAAATCAATAGAGCCGTGGCGACCAAGTGGTTTCGGTAAGCCTCTGGACTTAAATACAGCGATTATTTAACATACCACGAGCCTAACATTGTAAAAAATCGTGATGAAGCCTGCATATGTTCGAATACACTCATAAGGAGAATCCCAGATTCGGTTTCCGTCACGTGAGCACCTAAATATATCTCTTCGGCTTGAATACTTCCTTGACGAAATTCCTGAAAACCGTATATCTACTATCTAAATCGATAAGAATAATCGAGGAGCCTTACGTGTCGAATCGAGAATCGATGAAGGAATGTGTCCCAGATATACTGCGTCGCTGTCGATTGTTAATCCCAGGCGGGTGATTATGTCCCACTTCATAGGGAACCGCTACGTAAGCGCTATTTCAGCGATAATGCTACTTCAGAAAAACTACTACCAGCAGAATATTATTATAAGGTAGGTACAGAAAAACATCAAGAGATAACCTGCAAACTTTGAGATGAAATTTAGAGACGTGTATATGGTATGGTGACCGGTGGTAGCCGGTTTGTTCGAGCTGTCACTTACAACAGGATTGCAAGTGTGAATCCTGACTGTACCTTACAATAAATAAATCTGAACTTATATACAATGGTAATACCTCGAGCTTTACGGTTCAGGAAAACGTCGAGAGGAAACCTACATAGGATGAGATGAAATTCCAAAACAATAAATAAATCCTGAAGATGATGATGATACAAAAACTGGGCTATCAAACGGCTGAGATATCAAGAAAACATATCTTATGGTTAGTTCCGTTCGTTACCTTTGAAACTCAACGAATTTAATTTCGACCATGATTTTTTCGGATCGAACCTAATCCACTAAGTACTTACGTACCTACACAAATTAATTAGGTTTATATGTAAATCTCTTCAGGTACAAAAGGGTCAATAAATTTCTTCTCAAACATGCAGATTGTAGCTCAATATGTTTTGCCTTACCGTAAAGATATGAAGATAGAAAATACGCATTCGTTCCTGGGGTTCGAAACTACAAATTACATTCCAAGCGTCTAGTCAACAGAGCCGCGGTGAACGCGTGTCACTTCGACTCTGTTTCTGAGATTTGTAATGTACATATAGATAAATCGAATCTAGTACATCAAACAGTGGGCATTTCATTTAAATCAGCTTATCTTTTCAGAAAAAATTAAGTCTCTGTTTTATGTTTTCGCATGATTTGCGAATGAGAGAGCGTTTCTCATTTCATGTGGCAAAATGTATTCAAAAGTATTAAGACACAAAATATTCTTGAGAAAGGAACACATGATGTGAACTCATGAAATTCTAATGAGCATATGTTAGCATTTCTCTGCATTGTTTCGTTCCGTCCCTTTGTGCGTTACATCTGGTGGCGGTAATCGTGAAGTGAACATTTGCATAACGCAACCGCGGAATACCAAACATATTCCACGTAAATGTATCCCGGCCGAGTGGTTCCAGTCGCCTACAACGAAAAGATTGCAAGCAATCTGAACGCTTTATAGTTAAGGAAAACGTATAAAAGAAATCTACGTTTGAGAAAAAATTCAAAGGTATTTTAAAACCTTTCAAATACCAGTCGTATTACTGAGTTGGTTAATACGTTCATACACTCGAAGAAAGAAAAAGACCGCTCAATTTTTGTAATATGTATAAACTCGTTACGAAATTAATTAAGCACTAAATTGGGTCACAAAATAACATAGCAAATTAAGCGAAACTATGCTCTATCATCTCTTTACTCGGCTTAGTGAGTTCAAAGTTTGTTTGAACAGGCTAAGTTTAGCTACAACTGGCAATACGCGACTGTAATCCTCTCGCGCGACTACAAAAGTCTTGCGACTTGCTAGCGTTGGGTTTTGTACTGTCATCAACACAATTGTTATAAGCTGAAGAATTTGCCCCTTTTTACTGGTGTGAAAACGCTACTTCTCCCAATTAGGCTAGGTGATGAACTTGGTAAGTAAATTGGACTATAAGTGGATATAATCATAAGCAGAGTTAGTTAAAGTAGTCTGAGACCCGAAATACCAGGGCTTAGATTCAAGAACCTACCACGAAAATTTTTACTAATGAACACAATTACATTAAAATATATCAATCATGAATTCAAAATGTATATAAAAAACATATATCTTAGGCTATTTCTATCTAGATATAAGAAAGGAGGTGATTTCTGTATTCCTATATGTATATATATTTTTTTTATTTGCTTTGAGTGCTACAGGTCGCAGCTTCAATCCCCGCCCGCCGTAAAAGTATTATATGTGGTGAGCGTATTTGTACTTTGTGATGTGTATATGTGTAGGTAGGTACTTTGACACCGGACAGGTTCTGCCTCATTAAGCAGTTGCCTCGTAACCCTAAAGAATTCACTTTGAGTGATATCTGTAATATAAAGATTTTGTTTTTAAACCAAAAAGCAAGACCGCCGATTTTTGAGTATGTGAATAAAAATAAATATTCTTTATTCTGCTTTATATCTTAAAAGAGGAAAGGTTTTACAAGTTTCTTCATTAAGGTAACTTAGACCCACTTAGAACTAAGTGCTGCTTTGTGTTCCATTTTTGCGACACAAACCCCTAAAAATCTAAAATGTATGATAAACTGAGAATAAATAACAAAGTTAGACGGCTACTCTCAAGCTTGCATAACCTTCAAATTTAACCTAACGGCAGCCTAAAAGGTTACGGCGTAACAGCGCTACGAAAAAACGTGTAGTTGTATACGCCGCCACGATAGTCCACCCTCAGCGGTATACCCTAACGTCCAGATGAGATAGCGGGCTTATGTGACATTTGAACCCCTTCGGTGGCCATCTTCCCCCTCACTTGCCTCTTCATAGCCACCACACTAATACCCCGCAGGCCCAATTGCCCGTTTTATTGGCCTCATACTGGCTGGAGATCACATAGCTAACATTTTCAATGATTCGGTTATCGAAGTCACCAAACAAATAGATATCGTTCAGATGGGCGGTATTACAGAATTAAATTTATTTTCATAATGATTTCAACACCCATAATGGGTTACTAATCCACCCTTTTAAGTTATTCTTCCATTTAATTAAGCATCGAGCTTAACAGGAGTTCGAAACCGCCCGATTAATCGATGGATAATTTAAAATCCATTATCCTCTGGAATCTGGGCGTAATTAAAACTGACACACTATGCTAATTATAAGCCGACAGAAACGTGATATTCAGTCAACTTTGAGATACTGGGTATATATTATCCAAAAATGAGTCAGACATCAAGAGTACTCGAAACCGACGAGCATGTATGAAGAGACTGATGAATGTGGACGAAGGGAAAGAGGTATGTAAGTCTAGAAAGAACTGGCGCTATATACTCTCTGCCTACCCCGTTAGGGACTCGGCGTGATTATATGCGAAAATTACGTATAATGAACATCTGGTAGCGTTCCCTTGAATCGCGGAGATAATTGATTCCGGTTTTTGTCTTTCAATATCCCAAGTAATTACGGGAACTGCTAATGGGATGAGTGATGGATATGTTTCATTGAAAAAAAGTTAGGATGTTTATCGCTTCAAGCTGATGGATATTTTCATATACCATTAAGGTGGGAAGGAAGCAAGCAGCTCGCCTAATGACAAGCGGCTAAGCGGCTTTGTGAGTATGCGCGTTCCACAATCATGCACTAACGGCTGAACGCATTAAGATGGAATTTGTATGGAACCGAAGTAGCCTATATATCAACACAATAATATAACACAGATTGTGGTTAGTTATTATATAGTGTATTTGAAGTTATTGCCTACTTATCACGAGAATACCCAAGATATTTGAAAGATATCCATTAAATATGGGACTCCGTGTGATGATATGTATGTATGTGTAAATATGTTTCTTGCTGTAATATAATCTAGGCAAGACAGGAGGTAATAGAATCTAGACAAGACAGACAAAGTAGACAAATCTTGTTTTATTTTTAATAATCTAGCGGCCCGTCCCTACTTCGCACGGGTGGACATTAATTTTTTAAACATTTTGGCATTAAATATATTATTTTCTTGCAATTAAAATAGCCTATATTAATCAGTGATAATGAAGCATTCAATGATGAAAGAATTTAAAAAATCGGCCCTGTACTTTTTGAGACAATTCCTTACATACAAACCTTTCCTCTTTATAATGTTAGTATTGATATAGATAATACTCTCAACCGTTTTTCAATTATCTTTAATTTATGATGTTTTTATATAACACAATTAAAAGATAAAATAAGATAAATACCATTACGGGAAGTTAACATCAGATATGCTCAACGAGACAATGCTGCTGGTATACGTATGTACATATATTGCTAGTTCAAATATCACGAAGTCGTGTAATTTCCGTTGAACTATCCATGAACATATTATGGTAATGTATTATGACTTGTATTTACATAATATTGTCTATGTCTAATACAATCTACTGCAAATACGAACAATAAGGACTAAATTTGATTATCAACACAACGTCTACTTAATAACATAAATTTTCATGTTCATATATTATCCTATATTGAAGTTTTGTATTCAACATCACACACTTAATGTTTTGCAATGCTCCCTTTGCTATTCATCCTATATAAAAATTTTCTAATTGAAACGAAACACAGAAAATAAAAAATCTGACGAATATCTGTTATATTATTATTATAGCAGAAGGAAGGGGTAGGCAGAGGTGTATAGGTAATACCCACACACCCTCTTTCCGCCAGAGGTATATTAGGTGCCAACGTGACAGATGGCGAGTCCATCGCCGTTACTCAAGCACAACTATACATACGCCTTTGAATTTCTTCTCAGACGTATGCAGCTTTCCTCTCGATGTTTTCCTTCACCGTAAAGCTCGATGTGTGACTAATCACTGTACTTAAGTTCAGAAAAACTCATTGATACAGTCGGGATTCGAACTTGCGATCTTTGTGTTACAGGCAACTGCTCGAACCACTCGGCCACCACGGCTATTATATCTGTTATATGAACAAATATAATATAAATACCTTTTTTCATAAGGCTAAAAATAACATTGGAGGATAACATTCTAAGGAAACCTGAATACGCTCGAGGACTCATTCAACGGTGTATAAAGTCTTTTCTCAACAACGGCGACAAGACTATATCATGTGTGCCTACCAGTTAAGAAATCCATGTAGAAAGGCGTGAATTATGCTCGAGCTTTATAACGATTGATGACGACACAAAAAGAGGGGACTATGTTAGACATAATACAGGGATCATTTAAAGATCTTCATTATTTAGTTAATGACGCGAAGAAAGACGAGGCCATAGACTGCAAAAAAGATACTCTGTCAGAACCACGCTCTTCCGTCACCATTATCTGTATGCTCGCCTCGGGATGAAACGTAGTTGATGTAAGATTTATTGACTGTTGATATGTCTACTAGCCATGCCCTGCGGCTTCATCTGCGCAATTATTATTTTACGGGAATAAAACATACATTTTGTCCAGTTTTAGCAAAATTTTTGATTAGCGCTTCGCTCCTATTCATCGTAGCGAGATATATAATATAAATAATAATATATCAATAAATATAATAATATAATAATAATATAATAGATAAACTTAAAAGCTCTCACGGATAAACACGGTGATGATAAACAAGTATAACGTAAGCTGGGAGTAAGTAAGTTGGGAGCTCTTATTACTCCATTTAAGTATGTATATACTATTCAATTTGTAACTGCCGTAATCAGATAATCTGAACTCTAACTAATAATCCGTTAAATTTGTATGTTATTCTTATGTTTTTTTTTCTATTTATCTAATAACATTGGGCATTCAAACAATGGCGAAGAAGTGAAGGTGAAATAATAATTGCAATTATATTAATTCACCTTCGCATTATTTACAATACGAGCTTCGAGAAAAAAAACTCTATTCGTATAAAGTATGTATTAAAGACGTTTGTTCGGTTTCAATCGAGGACCCAATCCTACGCTTTAGTAATTAATGCGTTTAACCAACTTTGTCATTTGATTACATAACGGAATATAAATGTGACAAATATATTTTGGTAATGAATTCATATTTTCCTAATAAAAGTATTAATAAAATCTCAATTAGATGATGTTTTATAATATTACCTATTTTTACAGTTATTTTCTTATTTTCGTTTACCTACCAGACCGTCAAACATAGTCTCGTATTTAGAAACCACGAAATGGTTAAAATAGTCACTAAAAATAAATCAAAAAAATCATCACCAGTATTATTTTACATACACTGCATGAAAACATAGGCACACGAAAAAAATAGACTTATTTTGAAATTCGAATATATTTATGTAAGCTCGTTTACGCGGCGCGAAATCCCTCACCCGAACGCGAGGCAGGCGTTCGCCCCGGCAATCGGGTGGTTACTGGATGCAGGAGCCTGCGTCACAGCCTCCAAGCCCTGACACTTTTTTGCGGGACCCTAATTAATAACCAGGCGTGTCGCGAGCACGCGTCACGTCATATTATCTAGTCACCTTTCTTAACGGATCCTTAAGTAAGGTCTGCCGATATCGTAAAATCGATATTAGTAATAAGTTGGTGCATAAGTCTTCACCACGATTTGAATAAATGTCAAGCAAATCGGCAATTGAACTTGGACAATTGACAAGTGGTGGAATTGAGATCGAAGGATCTCAATTCCACCACATCGGTATTTGACTAGATCTCGAAAACTATTGAATGCATATTGATACGCATAATACACTTACGTCAAAAAGCTTGTTGAAAATAATAATGTAAAAATTCTTGTACTTGTTGTATTTTATGTTTTGATTTCAACATTGCCATAAGAATATGGAACACTGCTATCAAGCAGTTTTTGTATCTCCACTGGAATAATTGGAATAATTCCTGCCAATACTCAAAAATTATGTACTTATTCCTGCAAATTTCTTTTACAGCATTTACAAATTTAAATAAGTGTCTGGGATTCGGCACACTCGACATCTGTCACGTTGACATATTATAAAATAATAATAATAACAAACTACTTTCACAATTTGTGAGTATATTATGATTCTTATCGTTGCTGTTGGAGCTCGTAATGATCGCACACATTTTCGCCTTAACTGGGAATGAACCAGACGACCATAATGCATTAATTAAGTCAAATATCATTAAACCAGTTCTGTTCCACAATCTTTATTCACGCCGAGTCCCTGAGGTAGTCAAAGAGAGTAGAGCCCTAAATCTCTTGACTCATAGACCTCTTTCTTTACATGCACATTCATCTCTCTTCTCACACGCTAACCGTCTTACAAGACGATAAATAAATAAGGCGATTTAATGATGAGTGACATGTTGTTTTACAAGTGTGACAAACATGTCGCATGAACGCCAGAAACACATGCTTGGCGCGCAGTGATAATTTTCACATGAGTAATGTCACCGCTCGAGGGGAACACGCTCTGAACTGTGAGGGTATGCAAATGGCACAGAATATTTTTACCCCGCGTAAAGTTAAGGGTTACTGAGTAATATATGCTAACGAGAAAATTGTTGAATAACATTATCACTTTTAGCTGTTTTTTTTTTAACTAGATAGGATACGAGAGGTATTTTATATTTTAGTTACATATTTAGACACGTAATAGTCAGTACTTTAGTGCTGACTGTTAGGTATCTAAATATGTTTTTTCCCTGCGTTGAATATAAAATATGTTAAGGGAACGTATATGAAACCTATAGGAAGAAATCCGTATGAAAAATTATATCTGAGATGGCGACAGACCCCTAATTTGTCACGTTGACATCGATATATCTCAGATCAGCATGTTTTATTATATCTCTGCCTTGTGTATGCGGGAAGCTATTACAATTACATAGTATAAACGACAGCCGTCTGGTCTGGTGGTGAGCACATGACTGCGGAACTTGAAGTCACGGGTTCGATTCCCACTGAGGTGAGATATTTGTGTGTTGAACACGAGTTTTTGTACCTCAGTCTTAGATGTCCTATGCATCTGTATTTATCTATCTATATAAGTAAATATACCGTTGTTTAGTTACCATAACCAAAAAAGCCGTGGTGGCCGAGTGGTTCGAGCAGTTGCCTGAGATCGCAAGTTCGAATCCCGACTGTACCAATGATTTTTCTGAACTTAAGTACAGTGATTAGTCACATCACGAGCTTTACGTTGAAGGAAAACATCGAGAGGAAGCCTGCATGCGTCTGAGACGAAATTCAAAGGCGTATGTATAGTCGTGCTTGAGTAACGGCGATGGACTCGCCATCTGTCACGTTGGCACCTAATATACCTCTGGCGGAAAGTGGGTGTGTGGGTATTACCTATACACCTATGCCTACCACTTCGGGGACCCTTGTGGGAAGGCGTAAGGATGTATATCGTAACCATAACACAAGCTTTGCTTAATTTGGGGCTAGGTCAGTTTGTGTGGAATTGTCCCAAGGTATTTATTATTTATATATTATGTTTATGTTAGACCAGCTGAGGTCTTGGTAGGGTTAAGCAAAGGTATGTAGTTAGTAGTACACACCCGATTTCAGCCAGAGATGGATTTCAAGTGCTAGTCCATTGCCGTTACTCCAGCACGACTGCCTATACATACGCCATTGGATTTCTACCCACACATCCACTTTTCGCCAGAGGTATATTAGGTGCCAACGTGACAGATGGCGAGTCCATCGCCGTTACTCAAGCCCGACTATACATACGCCTTTGAATTTGGTCTCAGACGTATGCAAGTTTCCTCTCGATGTTTTCCTTCAAAGTAAAGCTCGTGGTGTGACTAATCACTGTATTTAAGTTCAAAAAAATCATTGGTACAGTCGGGATTCGAACTGGCGACCTTTGCGTCGCAGGCAACTGCTCGAACCACTCGGCCACCACGGCTCTCCCAGTTATCTAAGAAACAAATACTGCGTTCATGATATCGTGAAGTCCCTACTCCTCGTTACTTGGCTGCCAGGAGAGTGTTTTATCTATGAAGGCGAGGATAACTCAAGATCGGGTATTTCTGATAGTGAAGGGACTGAACACTCAACTTTGGCTTATGCTAACATTTATCTCGCGCATGATGTACTACTAGTTGTAGCTACATAGCTGGAGGGGCGTGGCTTAGTTTCTACTACACATCGATCTGAGAAGTAAAGCAACTTTGGCCGTGGTCAGTGGTTGGATATATGATGGTAATATATCTACTGAGTACTCTATTCATCTCGTGTATTGTCCTCCGTACTTCAGTAAAGAAATGATTTAACATTAGCCGCTCGTCAACGAAACATTTTTCGTTCTTGATTTTTTTTTTCACCACAAAGAGCGTATAACTATCAAAAGTGACTACACCTACTTACTTGTGTCTTCGTTTCTGAAAAAACACGGTACAAACCATGTGAGTGTCAAAGTGAGAATGACTCGATTTAAAAACATTTGAATTTGAATACGTTTTATGTCCAATTTATGAAACCTGCGACGTGGATTACGTTTGTAGATTGGTAATGTTTATAAGGTTTCCAGTAATGAGCTCCTTGGGGAGGCCAGAGGATTGTTACATTGTGTTGGCAGCAGAGGGATGAGTCCCATTATGCTGCCAACACAATATAACTCTCCGAACACAGAGTGGCAACGCGCAAGTAATACTTCGGTATTGTAAGCGTAAATAGGCTGCGGTAACCGTATTCCATCGGGTGGGCCGTAAGCTAGTTTGCCACTCAAGTTGTATAAAAAAAAAGTATGACAATTATAATTAGAAAATTAGGATATATTTACAACCTCAACGTATGTAAGTCTAGAGAGAACTGGCGTTCTATACTCTCTGCCTACCCCGTTAGGGACTTGGCGTGATGATATGTATGTATGTATGTACAACCTCAACTTCTAGAAGACAACTATTCCATTTTCTGAGACACTCTCAATACAGGTATTTTAACAGGTATCAACTGTGCAAAGCCGTAAATTTAACACTGTCAAGCGCTTATCGTCACGACCACTACGAGGATTGCATAACTTGGGTCGAAAGATACTGAGGGCAGGGATCAGTGATACTTGGGTCAGCGAGAGTTAAAGTTGGCAATGCAAATAGGCTTAAAAACTTTGGTAATTTTCAGGGATCTATCGCGCATGGGTTAATGCCATATTATTAAGGTTTATGTGGGTTAAGCTCATAAATATGGGACATCGAGATTTCATCTCAGACTCCTAAGGGTTGATATATATATCTGGGGAACTCATCAATCTGCCATTCCGTGGATATTTTCACGACTCCCAAAAGGGTCTCTGAAGAGGGGGCTAAGGTGTGACATTTAAGTTTATATTTACGTTACGGTATTTTTTAATAGTAAATGTCGTAGTGTGGTAGATAATAATAATTATAATATATTAAATTATATATCCACACGCCTTTCCATAAGGGTCCCCGAAAGGGAAGGCAGATGTGTATAGGTAGTACCCACACACCCACTTTCCGCCAGAGATAATTTAAGTGCCAACTTGCGATCTTTGTGTCGCAGGCAATCACTTGAACCACACGGCCACCACGGCTCCTGTGTTAGATCACTATACTTACATACATACATATAATCACGCCTCTTTCCCGTAGGGGTAGGCAGAGACCACTTCTTTCCACTTGCTACGATCCTTACATACTTCTTTCGCTTCGTCCACTTTCATTATTCTCTTCATAATGAAAGTTGCTCTTCGATTTAGGGTACTCGTGATATGGCCTTTTTTCAAGACTTCCCTAATTTGGTCTTGAAACATCCGCCTAGGTCTACTCTTCCAACACTTTCATTCCCACTCGCCTTATACACTTTTCTCGTAAATCGTTCTTCATTCTTACTTAAATTGAAAAATACTCGTATATGCTTTTGAAGTCGGTTAAAAAGAAGAGCAGCCCCCGTGTCTGGGACTCAATTTTGCAGACGAAACTAGCGTAACGTACTACGTAAACTAGCCGACAAACCATGGCGTTTAATGAACATGGTATTCTGAAGAGTTAATGACGGTTTGACCCGAATATTTTCTCTTCAGTTGTCAAGCCGAATTCACCCGTCGGAATTGAAGCCTATCTAACAAGAACAGATGGTTAGAAACCAAACCCAATACATAGCTTTATGCAAAGCGGGGTACAACTGCGGGCGCCGTCGAGAAACTTCATAACTTCGAAAAGCTTGCAGCGCCCTCGGAATATAAATAGCAGCAGAATATATCCATTTGCTATATCTCTCTGGTAGTGTTGCGCAAATAATTGTACTATTCATTACAATTAACTTATGTACTCTTTCGTTGCCAAATGAGTTGTATATATCGGTATTTTACTATGAAAGCATTATATGTGTGCTCTGTGATTAGTCACACAACGAACTGTATGGTGAAGGAGAACATAGAGATCGAATCCTTAGATTTGGGAAGAAATTCCAACACTTAAATATGTATATTTAAGTGCTTGAGAAACGGCGATAGACTCACCATATGTCAGGTTGGCATCTAAATGTATCTCCGGTGAAATGTGAGGGTGTGTACCTATAGACCTCTGCCTACCCCTTCGGGAACCCTTGTGGGAAGGGGTGAATATATATAAAGAGGCGGAGCTTGTATGGGTCCTGATAGAGAGAGAGAGATGAATCTCAGGAACAACTAACCCGGTTTCAGCATCTTATTGCAGAAATGAGATCTCTTAAAACCGGATTAGTTTATTATGGAAAGCTATATGTTTTTTTTTCATCATTCAAGTGAGCGGATAATCAAATTTGAAACAAATGAAACAGCGGAGCACATCTAGTAGTAATATTAGGGAAGAGTCTGCGTTGTTATAGGTAGTAAAGTCAGGTCACATGCTCTTGTCCTAACCAAATGGATAAAGAAGAAGAAAGTTAAAAAATGAGAGCTGTGGTGGCCGAGTGGTTTGAGTGTTGCCTGCAACACAAAAAATGCAAGTTTGAATCCCAACTGTACCAAGAGTTTTTCTGAACCGAGCTTTACGGTGAAGGAAAATATCGAATCGGTCGTGTCTGAGTAACGGCGGTAGGTTGTAGTGTGCCCTAGTGTGTGTGGTGTGTGTGACCTCTGCCTACATCATCGGGGACCCTTATGGGAAGTCGTAAGAAAAAATGAATATAATTAAAAAGTTATTATTATTCAAAGGGGGAACGCTGCCAGTATCTTCGGAACCCTGCCTAAAGGGACTCCTTTTAAGAATATTTTTAGTTATTATAAATTATTATTATTATTATATTCTTTTTAGTAGTAAGTAAGTAGCTACTAGTACATATATATTAATGTTATAGTTATACCTCAATAAATTTATTAAAAAGTTATAAAAAAAAGATTACCGTCAGATTTATAAAATTAACAATTGGAATATAGTTTACTTCTTTTTCCAAACAATACAATGTGAGTGTATAGATATTGTTCTATATATATCAAGCTTTCATCGCTCACCTCTCTATATCTATGGACCTTTTATCCAAAGTAAAGCTCTTATCATAATTGTTATTGTTATCCGCTTCGACTACGGAGATGATTATCTCAAAAACAATCCGGAAGGAATATTGGATGCGCAGTTACAGTGCTACAGGGATCCATCAATGTTATAAGCCGTTGCCTCAATCATATGCCTGACGGGTATTTTAATTTCTATTATTACTAGCTAAGCCCCACAGTTTCACCCACATACATTTTAATTTCATTGGTAGTTTTATTCTAAAATAAAATAAAGAAAGATGAAACAAAAAATATATATATGTGCTAATCTAATAAACAGTCGAGAATAGAAGAGGAAAGATGATAGGCCACCTTATACGACATGATAGCTTCTTTAGAAACATCTTGGAAGGAAAGGTAGAGGGGAAGAGAGGAAGAGGAAGACCAAGATTAACATACATGGGTCAGATCAAAGAAAAAAAATCTCTCATGACGTATAAGGAGGTCAAGGAGGTTGCGCTGGACAGAAGCGAATGGAGAGGACTGCATCAGAGACGCAGACAAGAGCCCAGCTCTTAAATTTGTGATGATGAATCTCTATGCCAAATTTCATCCAATGTCGTTCAACCGCTTAAATACCTTTAAGCTGCCTTAGGAATACATACAACTTTCAAAAGAGCTTTATCGGGAACATTGTTATAATAATGTTATATATTCATTAGTATTTTCTGCTACGGTATTTATACACTTCTCATCTGAAAAATCGAAACACATTTGACATATATTCCTAAATATAAACACATTAGACATATATTCCTAAATATAAACACATTTGACATATATTCCTAAATATAAACACATTTGACATATATTCCTAAATATAAACTCATTTGACATATATTCCTAAATATAAACTCATTTGACATATATTCCTAAATATAAACACATTAGACATATATTCCTAAATATAAACACATTTGACATATATTCCTAAATATAAACACATTTGACATATATTCCTAAATATAAACTCATTTGACATATATTCCTAAATATAAACTCATTTGACATATATTCCTAAATATAAACACATTTGGACATATATTCTAAATATAAACACATTAGACATATATTCCTAACATAAAACATTATTTGACATATATATTCCTAAATATAAACACATTAGACATATATTCCTAGATATAAACATAGACATATATTCTAACATAAACATATTTGACATATATTCCTAAATATAGTGAGGTATAGGAGCCAGGTCGAGTGGTTCGAGTAGGTTGCCTGCGACGCAAAGGTCGCAAGTTCGAACCTGACTGTACCAATGGAAGCCAAACTTAAGTACAGGATTAGTCACACCACGAGCTTTACGGTGGGAAGACATGGAGGGTAAAGAAATTCAAAGGCGTATGTATAGTCGTGCTTGAGTAACGGCGATGGACTCGCCATCTGTCACGTTGGCACCTAATATACCTCTGGCGGAAAGTGGGTGTGTGGGTATTACCTATACACCTCTGCCTACCCCTTCGGGGACCCTTGTGGGAAGGCGTGAGGATATAATAATATATATATATATAAATATAAACACATTTGACATATATTCCTAAATATAAACACATTTAACATATATTCCTAAATATAAACACATTTGACATATATTCCTAAATATAAACACATTTGACATATATTCCTAAATATAAACACATTAGACATATATTCCTAGATATAAACACATTAGACATATATTCCTAAATATAAACACATTTGACATATATTCCTAAATATAAACATGTTTCTGATAATCCTTACAAAATATACACTTCGATTTTTTTGATGAGATTTTGGCGCTCTATACTCTCTGCCTACCCCGTAAGAGACTGGGTGTGATGATATGTTATATGTATGATATCCGCCACCACGGCTTTTTATTCTCTGATGTGACACCAATACAAATAATACTTTCTGAAATATTTGATTCCGATGCAGAATTTAAATTGTTCTCTTACGAATTCAACGTATTGATTTAGTGAAGACTAAAAATTTATGGCACATAATAATTAATAGTACTTCCTGTATTTTGGTGTAATAAATAACTGGAGGAAAAGGGGTTCTTGAAGCGACATTTCCCGATTTAAGCATAATGCATTTAAATCCTAGCTAATTAAGAAGAACAACGGCGCCGGTATTAATTTATACGGACATTCAAGAGATGAATAAAATACAATAAAACTAACTTACTAAACTAAAATGAACTTTAAAGTACTTTAGTGCAATAATCACAAAAACCACTCGGCCATCCCGCCGTCCGTTGTAATACATTAATGGAACATTAAATGGAGCATTCATATATAACACATGTATATGTATAAATTACATTTTGGTTATAACTAAATAAGTGTACTATTGTCATTTCACGCAACATCACACAAGTATATCTGGTAATCGAGGACAGTAAGCAACTTTTTACGTTCGTAGATTTTTATATATCCCCATATCTCCCGTGTATATGTCGTTAGGCATACTTCTTCGGAAACCTGTAACCAAGAGGTTTTATATAAAAATGGGGACCTTGTGAAGTCGACATCCCCTCTTCACGGACAATCACAGATGGCATGAGAGTAGCAGTTTCACCCGATCAGAACTCGAATACCGCTCAGAGCTCATCTAGGGTGTCGTTCTAAAAAAATTTGAAATAGGTTGAATATCGCTATTTGAACGTAAACCAACATTATTCTGCGGTATATAATATTATGAAAGGGCTTCATCCTAAAGGATCGGCCACGCACGAGTACCTCTGGTGACCGTCGGGCAGGCTTATTTATAATAATAGGCGCACCCGACGGTAACACCAATGTTACTACCACTTTTCATAGCCGGAAAATATAATACGTTTTCGCGAAAATTATCTTCATAAATATTGTCAAGAATCTTAACAATTATCAACAGGAATCTTGACAGGATAATTAAGAGGCAAAATTTATGGAAAATCGTTAGGGCATAGGTTAATAGATAAGCAAATAAATTACTCAGGCTGTAAATTATTTTGTCTGTCGGGAATGTGGGCGGAAGGGGAACAATTTATTTACTAATTACGAGGAATTGCTGCCGGGGTTATTTCAATTTGTATTAATTTACATTATTTTAATGTCTCAATGTATAATTATGCTATCATTTATTTATTTATTTATCAGACTATAACTGTTCATGGTTGGCAATAACAACAATTTAGTTAGTAGAACTAATAAATTTTTTGACAGAGATAGGTTTGGAATTCGTAAACTAAGTGACATGATATGAGTATCATGACACACACTCTGCCTGCTCCTTTGGGTATCTGTGGGAACAGCAATAGTTATATAGATAGTGCCATCTACGAAGACGCGCCCCACTATTCTTCCTTACAGTTTATAGTGTAAGTGTGCAACCTTCCACAAATTTTGAGTATCAACGGTACTTACACACTGATTACCTATGAGTGCACACGCACGTTACAATTATTAATAGACTCGGGTCATATTCCCCGCAGCCCGTGACCTCCTCGACTAGAAATTGGTGACATAGTGATCTATCAACGCACAGGCCAAACTACGAGATGGATCGGGCTAAAATTTGGCATGCAGGTAGATGTTATGACGTAGGCATCCGTTAAGAAAGGATTTTGATTAATTCTTTCATCATTATTTCATAAAACTTTCATCCCCTATTTTACCCCCAAAGGGATAAAATAGGGGATGAAAGTTTGTATGAAAATTTGTCTATTTTAAACCGATCGGGCTGAGACTTTGCATGCATAAAGCTACTATGACGTAGGCATCCTCTATACAAAGTCACTATCCAACTGCGGACGAAGTCGCTGGCACAGCTAGTATATGTATATACGTACGACGCATCTTTTATTTACCTTTTCCCAATAGAACAAAAGTCAGTAACAAGTTGTTAGAGTAGGTTATATGGCCATTGTTCTGTATAAGGATGATTAAACAGATGTTTTCATGGCGTACGTGTCAAAAAAACATACAATAAGATTACGAAAACCTAAATAATTATATTAGAAAATCATACTATACAAGACAATAGTTTTACTACTGTAGAGTACAGCATGAAGTTGTTCAAGAAGAATATAAAAATATTGTTTTCTGCATATTTCTTGAACGAAAGAGAAATAGATCGCTTACATATTTCAGAACTCACAAACAATGAAATTTGAATATCCTGCGAAATGTGTGACTGACCATCGTTATTGCACATGTTAGCTGCTTCCTGTCATTGAATGAGATTCACAGAGTTTAACAGTTTTCGTGTGGTCGTAAAATTGGATTATTTCCGGGCTGGAGGATACGAGGCGTTGGCAACTGTGAACTACGGTTAATTAAATACACTCTGCGTCATACTTCACCGCGACGGAGGTTCTTGTTCCAATTTGATATGGAAATTACGTTTTAATAGTCAGTACAAAATAATTATTAAAAAGGAATTTAATCTTTGGTTAGAAGTCTACTTCAACAGGACAGGATTCTGAAAACAAACTTTGCAGTTGACTAATTAACCTTGACCACTACGACACTCAATGAACTAAAATATTTATATTTATTTTTAACTGGGAAACACAATACAAATAAATCGCCCAGACACACATCGATTACTTCACTCAGACATGAGCAAAGTACCCTCTGTTAAATATACATGTTTAAGCAATTTTGACAAGCATACACCCATCATCACATCAAGTCCCTCATGGGATAGCCAGAGAGAGTAAGTATCCTCCCCTTAATTATATCCTATATATATCCTTCCCTTCCCACAAGGGTCCCTGAAGGGGTAGGCAGAGGTGTATAAGTAGTAACCACACACCCGCTTTCCGCCAGAGGTATATTAGGTGCCAACGTGACAGATGGCGAGTCCATCGCCGTTACTCAAGCACAACTATACATACGCCTTTGAATTTCTTCTCAGACGCATGTAGGTTTCCTCTCGATCCTTTCCTTCACCGTAAAGCTCGTGGTGTGACTAATCACTGTACTTAAGTTCATTAAAACTCATTGGTACAGTCGGGATTCGAACTTGCGAACATTGCGTCGCAGGCAACTGCTCGAACCACTCGGCCACCACGGCTCCTATATATAATAACTAGATACTATAAAAATAAATAAAGTATACTATGCAAATTATTTTATGTGCACGTTTGCAACATTTTAACCTCAACTACAACACATCTCATACAATCTTTAAAGTTACGATTGTGTAAAATGTAAAAACAGTACTCTCGGACTCCTTTTGAATAAATAACGTGCAAAAAACCAGACGTGAAAACCTCCACTCAAGCGATTCGCAGAAGCTTAATAAAAGATGTGTAAGCCCGCGTGTGTTTTTATTTAAAAGTTACTTACGTTGATGACCATAAAATGCTCGTTCAGCATTTCTTCGTTTTTCCACAAGATACCCGATTTATGTAGACGTCGAGAGGACTCGATAATCTTTAGGTATTTGAGATAAGCTTCGAATATAAGGTGAGTAGATTACGTAAACAGAAATTAATAATAATATAATATATCCTCACGCCTTCCCACAAGGGTCCCCGAAGGGGTAGACAGAGGTGTATAGGTAATACCCACACACCCACTTTCCGCCAGAGGTATATTAGGTGCCAACGTGACAGAAATTCAGAGCCCGCGAATTCAGAATATAGAAAACACCATACAGAGATTGATAAGATTTTTTTTATTCCAATAAACTGGCAACGAGCATGTGGTCCTCCTGATAGTAAGCGGTTACCACGGCCTATAGACGTTTGAAACATCAAAGGCATCGTGCTGCCGACCCTGTATCTATCCAAGTTTGAAGATCCATGGAACTCTCTAGGGGGTATGTTCCATAACCTGAACTTCAGCGGAATTCCTTATTATGATAACTAATAGAAGGTGGTTAACAAATCCTGAAGGCCACGAGGCCAACCTGATATTGCTGTGCTAGCAGTTTAAGAGGTTACGGGGCCTGCTTCTGCCAGCCGTTGTATGTGCATATCTAGTAAGTTTAAGACTGATGACTTACAGAATTATATTTGTATCAGTTTCTTTTAAATCTTAAGTAGCAGGAGATAATTATAACTACAGGTTAAATCATTCCGATAATAATATATTAAGCTACCTACAAGTATTCCTTTCACACAGCAAAAGTTTTTTACATTGTTTCCCTCGGAAACTAAGCCGAACCATTTGTTACCAAGTAAGTAACTGGGCTCTAATTAAGTGCGAGGTAAGTAATAAAGTAAAAGGTAACTTGGGCGGCACGTCCGATAGTTCCATCCCCAAAGGATTCTGCGGCTGTGGTCACGTGCGATGCGGCCCAATAAACCTGCAGGCTCAATCTATATGTACATACGCTAACACGCGCTCTGATTCTTAATAAATATCTATATGGGTTTTTTTCTCCACATTTTAGTGCCAAGCAAAACAATAGCGTTGTAATGTTTTTTCTTCTAGACATTATTTATGGTCAGGCGGCGTCCCACAAGTGACAGACAACGCCAGCAGTCACATTGACACCTGATAAAAACAAATATCTGTACATATACCTACCTAATATACCTCTGGCGGAAAGTGTGTGGGTATTACCTAATACACCTCTGCCTACCCCTTCGGGGACCCTTGTGGAAAGGCGAGAGGGTGTATATCTGTACATATACTCTGATTTTCTAGGACACATTTCTATAAGGTCTTAAAAATATTCGCTATATTATGGAGGCATAAACTTTTCTATTAGACGCACACAGTTTATATTACAAGGAGCGCTGTACACGTCGCAAGAAGTTTATCACTCCGAATACCTCAGCGAACGTTCTCAACGCATTACGACATCTGAAATCGACTTCGCACTTATCTCAGCTTCCTGAGAAGTTTGACCACTGTTCGTACTTAGACTAGAACACCTAAGTGCTAAAAGCTAGGCTGCTAAAAGTTTACGTAGACCCAAAGGACTGTGAAAATAATCCAATCTTTCGGTTTTACAGAGTAGATTTGAAATTATATTTTGAAGTTAGCCAGCTCTGTGTCTTCACGCCTTAACCACTGAAAAAATTTTGATCAAATATAATACAGAGATATCTGAAAAAGGATAAAATGTGGCGAAAATAACACTTTTTATAGAAAACCAAAAATTTTGAAGTACTGTTTCTACGCATACGAAGTAAATGTGTATAGCCTAGCAGTATGTACATTATTAGTTTGCTTTCTCACGTCGATTTCATTATACTACCCACTAATACTGTTCGGGGAATATCAAAATGGTCATTGCCAGTGTTTGTATTGTTTCGTATGCAATGACGTACTATTATCATCATCATGATATCATCACGCCGAGTCACTAACGGGGCAGGCAGAGAGTATAGAGCACCAGTTCTCTCTAGACTTACATACCTCCTTCGCTTCGTCCACATTCATCAGTCTCTTCATACATGCTCGTCGGTTTCGAGTACACTTGACTTTCCCGTCCTTGAGCGTCCGATCGATTTGATCTGGATAGTTGGAACGTGGCCTTCCTCTGCCTCTTCTTGTACACGTACTATTACTGTCAGTTAAAAACCCACACATAATTCTCACGCCGACTCGCTCGCGGGGTAACCGTTGAATACAGTGCCAAATCACTGGAGATTTACAGACCTCTTTTACGTCGTCCATCAGGCTCTTCACATGATAATATGTTACTCAGTTTAAAGTACTTTTGACGGTCACATCCTTGAATGTGCGAATGTTTCCCCGGCTCCTTCTGAACATTTTCGCAATGTATATATCTGTTTCATCAACCACTCATCACTCACGTGAAATGTTATATATAAATAATAAATGTTCCTTTTACACTAAGTAAACAGCAATAACTGCACTCTGCTATTACTTAGGATCAAAAGAGACGATAATAGCACTCCTACTGACAATAAAATAGCTCCATACTCTAGTGTTTCTTTCACGTTCTAGAGTTCAGTTCATAATATATCAATTCCACACGCATCCACTACAACATTCCAATAACATGATGGATTATTTATTGCCTATATGTGTATCATACGAAGCTAAAATCGCAGCGAGATTTATTGAATACAACTAGATGGGAATATTACATTACGCCCAAGATAACCATTTGGTTACGTCTCATATCATTTTATGGAATGGTTGTTTCAATAGCTTGCTTTCGTTGGTATTTCCAACATATTCATTTGAATGTAACTCGTATTGTTATGTTTTAACCTTCTTATTCCCGCCTTTCTATAAGGATCCTTGGTGTTGTAAACAGATTTAATATTCATAATTAAATTTAAATTTAAATTCCAATTCCATTTCCCATTTAAAACTATGTAAATATCTTTTTCAAGCTAAAAAACAAGAGGCCAAGTGCCTTGGTGGCCGAGTGGTTCGAGCAGTTGCCTGCGACGCAAAGGTCGCAAGTTCGATTCCCGACTGTACCAATGAATTTTTCTAAACTTAAGTACAGTGATTAGTCACACCACGAGCTTTACGGTGAAGGAAAACAT